>JAANSM010000110.1:0-47847 GCA_036850725.1 Orchesella villosa | reverse complement strand
AGCTACAGAAGAAGCTACCACGTGGAACGAATTATGTAATATTTTAAGCACTAAATTACTCAAGGATACGAGCAATAATACACGATGCACATTTATTCTTCCTTATCAGAGAGAGATAAGCTTTAGTAACATGAAATCTTATACAACCAAACTTATCACAAAATCAGTATTACTTTCCTCTATAAAATTGAATGTTGTAGAGGAAACGACAAAGTTGATGCATTGCCTACATGCATTCTCTGAAAACTGAAATCTATGTAATTCCTGTTAAAATAAGAGACAAATAACCAAGGACCCTTTTCATTTTCTTCACACATTATAATATTTTATTTCGTCGACCATCCTACAACACTTTTACTCAACTCCCTAACGTGCAAATGTTTACTAACAGCATGAAACGAGATATAGCATTACAACCTGTTTTGTAGTGATCCTAAGGGCATATATGAACCATTGCATTCTTGGTATATGCGATGATCTCTGATAATAGCTTTAAGTAGTGAAGTGAAGGTATAGGTAGGAAAGTAGGTGGTTGTTGAGATGAAGTGAATAATGCTTCCTTTATATTGCATTCATTTTTGGTGATTATGCCATTCAGTAGACTAGCAAAGGTAGAGGTGAGCTCAATCTATTTTGATTCGTTGTTACTCCCTCCTCCTTTCCAATTGCAGATCAGGACAAAGCATTTTAAAGTAACTACAATATCCTATGACAATTCATGTAAACGAGAATGTGTCTAAATGTACATACTAGCGAAATTTCAGCATCTATAAATAATGTCTGGACCCGTTAGACCTAAAAATGCATTCAATTAAAGGTAATCAGTAAGTGGTATTAATCTCTGTGACAGTTTTATTAGCTTACAAGCTTACTACATGACATACTATTATATGAGCGTACATGATATGAATTATGGCCATTCAGGATCGAATAAATAATGCAATTGGTTTAATCATTATGCTGAAATATGCAACTGATACCAAACAAAACTTTTATTTAGTTAATGTTAATTTAAATATATTTGTAAATTCATAACCGCTTTATATACGAATATCATATAACTAGTTGCTCAACTCTACTCAAGTTCTGGCCATGTGGATATGAAGTATTTTGTATGCAACGGACGTATAGGTAAATGAGCCATGTTTCATCAATAAAAAATTTCATCGTATCGTAGTTTTGGTCTTGTGAAATTATGACACTCGATATGATTTCTCTGCATCTTGTTGTGCAATCTCCTTTTCATCCATTTTATATTCGAATGTAATAACAATTATCTATGAGTTAGTAAAAAACGAAGTAAAACAATAACAATGTAGGATCAGTACATGGTACATGCAGTTAAAAATCCAACAATTGACAATGCTTGTACCTGGGCCATGTATACCTGAAAAAGTGATGTTTGGGCAATTGAAGTGAAGGGATGCAATGCAGCAGTGCTGTACTTGTACATAAAAGCAAAAGCATCATGATAAAATATGTACCTTACCTACCGCAGTGGGTATACATATACCAAATGAAACCAATTCCGTAGATATGTACATGACATAAACCAATGAATAGTATATACATTTTTTTTGTTCCGTACCTGAGAGAGACGTCCTGATAATCTTTGTCTTAGCTTGTTGTTATAAATAAATGCAGAGTGCCCCGAATAAAGTAGGACTGCTATAGCGGAATTCAAACCCACATCTTTACAAGAGAGTCTGACATGGGCACACGTGCTTTGGCCTGTGAACACAATCAATCCGTCTAGTTTGGCTGGCGTTTGGTTGTTGATTATACGCTAAGTTAAAAGTGTTAATTAATCTTTTTTGAATAGTGAATAATAGTTAGTTTTCTTCATTTTTCGTGGTAGATATTAAACTGAGCAGAGTAGTGTATAAAATAGGATAAGAATTTGTTTTGTGAAAATCGTTCGACTAATTTGGTAATCATCAATAATGTCGAGTGAAGACGAGATGATTGAGGTGGAGGGGGAAGAGGAGGAGGAAAAAATGCAGCCGACGGGTCCAAGTTTGGATGATTATCATGGCATAATGAACAGGGCAAATAAGTGTCCTAATCGACACAAGAAACGGATGGATGTGGCGAAAGCCAAAAAAATGAAATCTAAGGTGGGTTTAAGATTTGCTATTGACAATTAATTAACAATCACTGATTGCCCGATTACTTATCGAATGTTGATATTGACGGTGGAAAGAACTTCATTGTTTTCCTATATTTTGCTTGAGGGAGGTCAATAGTTAGTTTACTGTCGACATCAACAGTCAATCAGTGATCAGAGGTGACTTAATGTAAACAAACAAATTATATTATTGTTTGTATGCATCAAAAGGTCAGAAGGAATGTATAAATTTTCTAATTTGGTAGTTTTTCTCCTGTCACCTGTTGCGACGTAGTTCTACCCTAGCCCAATACAACCAAATCTATTTAACCTTTATAATGCGTCAGTAGGTTATTTTGCGTTAGTTCAAACTTAATTATAACGACAAATGATAATGTAAGCATTACATGTTGTCGCATAATTAAGGTTACAGTCGAGTACCTTCTATGTGGAAAGAAAAACGACCTCTAACTCACTGTATCCACAAATAAGCATACAGATTTTGATGAACTATTAGTTTTGGTTTTTAGATGAAGAGAGAAGAGCGGAAACGTAAAGCACGTGAAGCAGAAGCACTTGGTGAAGACGCACCTCCAAGAGAGGTTCCGAAAACTTTGGAGTCCCTGAGGGAATTTGACTCGACAACGGTAACCCCGGAGAATTCCGAAGATATGGCTGACGATGAATTTAGTAGTTACTTTGCGAAGAGTTACGTTCCAAAAGTTCTCATTACTTCATCAGCTAATCCTAACTTGGTAAGAGTTTTCTATTGTTGCAATAACTTATGTATGCTCGAATGATTTTATGAAATTATTAAAATTAATTATTGTGTAGAAAACCAGACTGTTTCTGAAGGAGATGGAACGCGTGATTCCAAATTCAACTGTATTTCATCGTCGCCAGGCCAAGATCAAAAACATCATCAATCAAGCTAAAGATCATGATTTTACAGATATCGTTGTAATAAATGAAGATCGAAAGGAGCCAAGTAAGTAGTTGATTCAAACGCTTATTTAAACTTTACAAATCAAGTTAAAACTAGTACTTAAGTGGAAATATTGATTTACTGTTATTTTAGGTAGTATGCTGATTAGCCATTTACCCGAAGGACCCACATGTTTCTTCCGACTGAGCAATGTAAAGTTGACAAAGCACATCAAGGTACGAAGATTGAATATTGTACAATTTATCATATTCGCTGACATTACCAAAAGTATAGCAATTCGGTTTTTTTGTTTCAGAGGGACTGGAAAGAAATAACTACCCACCGACCGGAAGTTTTGTGGTCTAATTTTAGGACTCGACTTGGAATGGGAGTCGGGCGGATGTTTGCCTCATTATTTCATTATGAACCTCAATTTAAGGGTCGTAGAATTGTGACTTTTCATAATCAACGGGATTACATCTTTTTTCGTCATCACCGGTATGTTCAATATGATTATGATGCAGTTCGAATAATTTATAGAATTTACTCATGAATATAGTGGTTGACATTCTAATGATAATTTTCACGTTGTATTTCAGGTACGAATTTAAAAAGGATGGGAGTAAGGCTGCATTGCGTGAACTTGGCCCACGATTTACGCTCAAGCTGAGGTCAGTTCAAAAAGGAACATTTGAATCCAAAACTGGGGAGTATCAATGGATCATTACCAACAAACGGCATAAAATGGAAAGTAGTCGTCGTCGGTTTCATTTGTAATCGTGTATTTCTACGCATTCTAATTAGCATAGAGGTTTATGAATTATAATTAAATACTGTTTTAAAGTTGTCGACATATTTCACTAATAAATTTTTCATATAAAACAAATAAAAACGGCGCAGTTGGTGTTTATATATTTATTTTATAATCTCGACTAATTCAAGTCGTAGCAAAGTAAGGCCATTTATTTGCATCCGGGTTTTTATACTAGTTTAAGGTAAACACATTTTGATATATCCTGCATCCTGATCTTTCACGGGAAACGGGAAATCATACTTCACCTGTTACTTTTCCTCAAACGGAGTGGTTTATCTTATCTCAAAAGCTTGAGCATATTATTCTATCATTTTGCCGTAACTTCCTTTAGCTACAATACACACATACAAAAACAAATGAAAGGCACAGGAAATTACAGATTCAATTCCATATGGATGCTCGTGGTTTCTGGAATCCATTATCAGAATCAAGTATATCACTTACCATATGAGGGACTCATCGCTGCGGAACGAACAGGATAGCTGAAAACTGGAGGTTTTTCCGCTTTTGCAAAATTCTAAGAGCCACAATACCCAAGGACGACGTCAGTTTCATGGTATTTCTCATTTAGGAAAGGATGTACGAATACCTGTTCATTGTGTATCTTCCTTTTAGCATTACCTCTTAGAAACATCCATTATAAGTCAGGGCATTATCATGGATGAAGCTTTTGGATTGAAAGCTACATTTGGGATTCTCTGTAACAGCCTTTGCAACAACATCTTATAAATGGGCCTCCATCCTGTTTTGACTTGATCATGTATTTTTTCAGATAAAAACCATCTATTATTCCAGCGATTTCACGTTAAAAAACAGTTGATTCCATTTAATTTTTCCTTTGAGCTAATCCATACACATCCGACATGATTATCCCGAAAACGTAATTGATTTTAGAATCAACAATGAGATGCTTTCAGAAAAATGTCATTTTCGTTTCTGGGAATTGTCCAGAAAAATAGTGGAGAATATCAGTACATCACGAATATATTGGGGTTTTATGCGGCATGGTAGCGATGATGGTGAAATGTTATTGCGGGCTGTTTTTATGAGCTCACGCAACGGTCGAGGAATTTCACGAATGCATGTGTGTGGGGTTGCAACACAGTCTGACTTTGACTTGGGAAAAAATGTCGCTCCCTTGAAAATATCTTCAATTCATCATTGTGAAGTGTACTCCTTGATCTGATATGATATTAATATCCCATTTTGAAGTTGTAATATTCTAAACGACCTACTTGTTGTTAAAGCAATATATAAAAAAAATTCTATAGTGGCGTCTTCCACTAAGTAATAGGGTTGCACGCTTTGAAGATAATCCTTGTAATACCATTTCATGAGTATGTACATTCACATTAGGAAGCTATAGGTATGCAAATATACGATATAACTTAAAGTTAAGTAAAAAAAAGGTATGTAAATACAAAATAAAATACAAAAACCAAACGTTTGCTTACACTATGCTTTGTGTAATATAACTATAAAGTTGAAAGCCGACGTAATGTGCGGTGTTACAAGTTTATTGAGATTTTATAAATATCATATATATACGCACCGAAAATTGCTTTTAAGGAGATTAATGAGAAGAGGTTTGCAGGCTGGTGCCGATCGTATACAAGAAGACACAACTCTGAATATCCTCACGGCGCCTCAACTTCCCACTACTCGCATATTTTTCGCCTTCGCTAATTTTTGTTGAAAGCATTTTTGTTACAATTATAACCATTTACTGCGTTGGTCGATACCATCATCAATTATTATTCTGTTGCTCAACTTTTATCAGTGCATACATGATACGCATCATACAAATCGTCGCGGTATCATTTGCAGAGCATTTTTGACTAATTTTTTATAAGTTGTAAATATCTCGGGAATTGCTGCGACAAAAGATGACATTTTTTGTACAGAATGATTTTTGTATTGCAATATACCCATTCCTATGCTGATTATTCAAATTAAATTTTAATTAACTGTTAGCCTTATATTTAACTTAATATAACAAGAATAACATTTAGCACGAGTTTGAATCGGCTAAAATTCATGGTACTAATGCACCAAGGAAATTTTTCAAACCCAAAATTTCTAAAAGGAACGCAGTTAGAATTATACTTCCTGTGTACTAATTCAGACGAACGCTTAGGAAAATAGATTTATGTCAGCAACTACAATATAGTAAATTACGTATAAAACTAGAAAGTGACACACATTATCCCAATAAAACCTAACACCCATGAGTTTTTACGATGGGAAATGGAGAAATTAAACTGATTTTTTTGCGTATAAATTTGACTGGTAGTATAAAAATGAAAAGAAGATTGACTCACGCACTACTCAAATGTGTATACGTGTGTTTACCTATTTTCATTCTACAACCTTAAATTATTTTGGCTTCTCAGGATACATAAGATAGTATGGAATCTTGTTGATGTTTATCATTTTCATCGGATCCTACATTCTCGTGTCTGTCTAGTGATACTACCTCATGCGTGTAATTATTGCTTGCACAGAAATTTTCCGAAACCCAGAAAGTCCCTTCTTGTTCTAAGCTCGTGACGAGAATTGATCGTTCGCAATTGCAAATGTATAGCATATATTTGGCTCCGTCTTGTAAAAGTAAACTATTTTTATTCAGGCTTCCTTAATGTTTAACGAAAGTCATTGTAAAACAATTGACACATATTATGCAGAAAAACGTTGTTGGTATGAAATAAAAACATGTTCATTTGAAATTTATGCAGAAGAACAACTTTCAGCCCCATGACCTCTGTCTTGGTGAGAGTGATGCTGGTGCAAATTAAGTACTACAATAATTATTTCTGATTACGCATCGGTGCTTCTCCTAAAATGGAGCCTACAAACAATCAAAAGAAACAAAGTTGGTGACGAGAAACGTTTAAAGCCGTATAAAGAATTAAAGAATCCGTCAAATATTTTATTTTGAAATATTAGGTATATCGCAAATCATGAAAAAAGTAGATAATTCGAACAAAAATGGAAGTGCTTTTAAGTAGTTGTGTGTTTATCTCCATCATAATTTTATTTCATTTACGTCGAAGAACATTATAATCCTTTAATGATGCGTCTGGTGTATAGGAGCAAAAGCTTATTTGCATGCAAATGTAAGATAAAGTATTTCACTGGAACGGCAGATGTTACTCTTACTCTCAATCTCAATGTGTACCTTTTTTGTCAATGAATCCACTTGTTTTTGACACTGTTTCAACTAGCCCCATTATGCATTCATACTAAGAACTCATCCTGTCATAATAAACATGTTTTAATTTCACTCTACATTTTATTATTGTAGTAGCAGATGCAGTAGCTTGGTATAATCATGCGTTTCATTTTAAATCGTAAACTAGTTTTCATCTCTAGTTGTAAATAAATATGAAAGTAATTAATATTTTAAGCACGAAATTGCATTACTTTATGACTGGGGACAAAATAATTTCATATTTCCATATATTATATTCTAAGATAATTATCTTATTTTTGCTTCTGGGTTCCAAAAAGAAAAAATTCAAACAATTTGAGTGACCTATTGAAGCAACCTATAGCACCAATATTACGAAGCATGTCGCCCCATTTGGATACTTCGACTCTATGCATGTGATTATTGTTCTCATCCTTGTCACACTTACAATCATATAACATTTCTGTATTTGGTAATCCGCAACATTTATGGAACATTCTTGTGCAATTACAAATATAGATGTTTATCATCAACTATTAAAAAGCACTCATAAGAGTACTATCCATCACAGAAGTGAAATTCGAATGTGTCACAAGAAGCATAAATAAACATATGTTTTCTTCTAATAAAAGCCACATTACATTACGTGTGGGGGAAATTCCTTCCCGAAAAAACTTGTGACTTTCATCTATTGAGCACATGTTTGAATGCTTTTTAAAAATCGGACAGAGAGGTGAATAGGGCGACAAGAGGCGCCCTGAAGCCCACACTTAATTCAATAATAGAAAATGGAGAAGGATTCCATTGAAAGAGAAGAAATGGATCAGAAAAGCAGAAATAGTTTGGGGGTTATCTTCTTCTCAATCACTTCTTTATTTATTTGCATAGCATCTTACCGTGACTGGCAATCATAATCATAAATATTCATTAATTGCTTTTAACTAAATTCTTCATTTTCCTACCATTGTCTTGTTTACGTCGGTACACCATTGAAAAGAATGCGATTAGTTTGTCAACAGCAAAAAAAAGGTTGCAAAGGAATCAAAAGCTAGTAGAGCCAGTGGAGGAATAGATTTCCGGGTATTGGCATGATGAATGTAGTAGTAAATTTGACGTTATAAGCCCCATTATAATAGTGTTCATAAATATACATAGCTAAAATACATACTTACTTACATATAATATGTATGTACTTATGTGTTAGCGGACTCTAAAAAATAATGAGGCATATAGCAAAACGCGACATAATTTATGGATCTCGTCGATGTGTTTACTAAACTATGTTCTCAGTCAGTCATGGTAGTTTGAGTAGCGCATTCATATTCATTCATATGTTGGAATACCGCTTTGATATTAATACCCCATATAACATTTAAAAATACTCCCAAGAGTCTATATTTACAAGCTAGTAAACACTTCCCCTTTGGTATCACAGTGGAATCTATTAGGTTGTAAGGCACATATATAGATATTCCTATGAAATAGTGATTGTATCAAAGTTTTTTTTACACATGTGTGAAATGATTTTATGGTCCAAAAATAAATTTGTGAATGTGTATTTTTGATATCATGTTCTATGTATGCTTGGCGTTGACAGAAAATATGTTACCGCCACCTTTATCATGTCTCCTTTGGCAGATATGGCACGTGCGTGAACTTCATGTCGTAACGCTTTTTCAATTTATTTTTTTGATTTGCTTGAAATGCTAGGAAATGTGAGAAAATATTAATTTATATTTGATGCATATTTAATGGAAATACACATTTGAATGTTCTGTGATCAATACTGTTTTTGCTGGGCGAATAACTTTTTTGTCAGGCGACAAAACAAATGCATAAATGAAGGATAGTTAAAGGAAAGTTCAGGTTAAAGTCGGCTGTGATGTTTATTATTACCTGACATAATGTGAATTGAGAAGCTACAACCATCTTGTCTATTATTTGTTAAAATTTTCTTGAACAAACAAGAAATATTTAAGGTATGGCTCAAAAGTACAGTTTGCAAGCCGTGAAGCTCCCGCTGGCTTATAGCTTGTCTTATTGATGTACGGAAGCGGTGTAGGTTTTCTTACAAATTACAAACAATCATGCAAAATCTCAATAAAAATATCCGAATTACCCCATCACTCACTATATAACGCGAATGAACTCCTGTGATGTCCAGTTGTAGTGTATGGTAATAGAGAAGATGAGAATTTGAAAATGAAAGTTTGAAACTTGTGACTTGAAACGTTGTAACACGGGATATGTGATGCTACAACAGTTATATGAATGGGGGACGATTCAACTTTTTACATCTTCGAACAAATGTATACAGCTGTGTATAATTAATTATATTGAGCATGTTTATAATAAAAATCAGCATACCTCCCTGATAATACGTCAAAATAGCCATCGTTTTTCAATTAGCAAATAATGAGTTTGACGTCAAAGTTTTGATTTGAGCGGATCGACAAATTAGAAGTGTTTACAATTTAAATGAAGCATACTGTCCATTTATCTGAAACTCTATTTTACTTTTTTCACTGTTAATTATGTTCCCGTGCTAATTGGTTCTTGTCATTCTGCTTTAATAATTACTTGTTAGCCAAATTAGCATCTAATTAATAATGATTAGAAGGCAGAGATAATGCATGGTTTACCCCCAAAACTCTGTCACATTGTCATTAAAACTAATTGAAACCTTGTGAATTAACCTCCGCAAAATTCTAAATTTAGTTAATACGAATGTGAATTCTAGGAACCCCAGTAAACCGAAGGTTGCAAGTGGGAAGAATTTTAAATATTCTCGTGCTTTCCTTTTCTGGTTTGCACGTGGACAGGCAACTTCATGCAACGTGAAAAGAAGTCGATCTTGAACCTGATATCTCAGCTACATTATTCGATGATCAATTGTTATGTAAAATAACATGGATATTGTCGTCACTAATATTATACTGATTTCCATTCCTCATTGAATTTACATAAATGTAAACATTTTCATGTGAAACCCACGTCAGCAACTCAAACATAATCTTTCTTTTATAACAGAACAGAAATCAAATACTCTGCCAAACAAAGTTATATTTTAGCGAGTATGTCACAAGACAATTAACAACATACAACGTAGCGACTATCCTTTGTCAGAATAGTGCTCGCCCTGTTTCTATGAAACTGAAAGTAGTGCTCCAAATCAAACGCAAAAAGTTAGGAGAAAAACAAGCCTCCTTTATGTAAGGGATACCGAAGAAAACCTTAGAAATCCTTAAAATCCAGCTC
Organism: Orchesella villosa; assembly: GCA_036850725.1. Classification (NCBI taxonomy): domain Eukaryota; kingdom Metazoa; phylum Arthropoda; class Collembola; order Entomobryomorpha; family Orchesellidae; genus Orchesella; species Orchesella villosa. The sequence goes on along the minus strand of JAANSM010000110.1, from coordinate 37,553 downwards.
TAATTTCATATGAAACCTATCGGTATTAGAAATAATGACAATTTAAGAAGTTTTACATTGACAATCAAAAAATGATAGTTGATAGTTTGTTTTTCTGAAACTTGCCGAGTTAGATTTTTCATTTTTATATAAGAGATTCGTTCTGATGGCACATCCATCTCAATTTTTTCTTTTGTTGTTGATTGCATGAATCTTAATACATTATTTACGCAAGTGGATTACATAGAACAGATGCATATAAAATTTCACAAACAGATATCATTCCATAGCATTAAAATTGATGGAAAAATACGAAACAATAATATCGACCTGTTTTCATCAAATGCCAACAACGTGTACGAAAAGTTTGTAAACAGTTTTTGAGCATTTACTGTCATTACATGATGGAGTTATATGACTTCTCAAAAAATAATATGCAACATAATACTAATAAAACTCTGATTGTTCAATACAACTTTTATTCAGGAACATCAAACAATACGAATACTTATAAACTCCGATTGATTAAAACAGACAAAATGTCATACAAATTGTTCTCAATTAGCAAATAGTACGCTTCTAGATTTGCTTTGTATTTGTTATTATTATTAATATTATTATCGCAGAAATTCTAAACAAAGTTTACAGAAACTAACACATTTGGTTTGCTTGATTCAAGGTTTAGCTTTTATGATTGGAATTTCTCATGGTAAAAATGAATTAGGTTATGCTTCCATAAATTTGAAAAGTTGCTGTGAATTCATTGTACTAAAATAATTTGCTATCAAATTCTGTTTTGAAAAGTAATAACTTGGTAAATAAAATCTGTGTTTTCGTAGTACTCATTTAAAAGGTTAACGAAATAGATTGTAACGTTTCATTGACATCAATATGGTGATGCGGAATTATACGACCTGCACTGAACTCGTCACAACAACAAACATTTTAAATTTAAAAAAGACTTCAAATCCACTAATAAACTCAATTTTCAGTCGTTTTGTTGCAAACCCAATTTATATTCTTCGTCGTATATCTCAAAATTATACGACCTCCAGTGAACCCAAGGTGTTATTGGTATTTCCAAAAATAAACGAGCTTAAGGACGTATCTATTAAATTAAGACCAACGTGCCTTCACACGATACCTGAGCTGAAGACAATGCCATTTGTTTATGTTCCAAACTTGTATAAATATGCTCAGAAATCAGATTCCATACAAAATTCACTCACTTTCAACCAAAAACCATTTCCTACCGTCTGTTGAACAAACGAGCGGATATGATGGTTGTACATAAGTATCACGCTATTTTCCTATCACTTCTTGGACTCTTTTCACTGGGAGTAAGTAAATTAAGCATTAAATATCGCTTAATTAACGAAGACCTAAAAGTATTTCATTTGACAGATAAAATATGAAGTTTATGATGGAGATTACTTCACAACCAACATTCGATCGAGAACATAGAATTTCTAAAATCGTTAACTACCAGGAAGAGCTTTACAAATTCAACAGCGGTATTAAAGCAATGAATTCTTCATTGTTTTCTGAAGCCTTTTTCAAACAAAGTGAAACAGGAGTTTTAGAAAATTTGTCGCCGTTGGGATCTATAATCAACCAAACATCCAAGTTGGCTCAAACAGCGGTAAGGAAAACAGTGAAAAGTACGGAGAAAGTTCCTGGCGTTAGCTACTTTGTAGTGGAAACCCAAGTGTTGCTTGACTCCGTACTTGAGGATGCCATAAAGCAATCAGCGATTAACATAACGGCATATCTCGGCATTTTCTTTCACACTATCAATCATATTTATGCGAACAGCTATGCTAGTGATGAAAGTTTTCCCACTATAGAATTCCAAGTCTCTAATTTTGCTACGTTAAGTAAAACTATTGAAGAGAAAATTTTTAAATCACAGTCCTACAATGGTGACAGTATAATTGACATCGAAATGGTTTTGAAGAGGATACGAAATTATGGAAAAAGGACTAATGGAAAATATGACAAGTACGATCACACCATTTTATTAACGGGTAGGGATTTGTATAGAAAAGTAAATGACATGTTTGAGCCGGACGTTTTAGGAGTAGCATACTTACGTGGCGCGTGTACAAAGTCGGATGATGAAAAATATGAATCATTTTCTGTTGTTGAAGACATTGGAGGTCATTTTCTTGGAGTGTATCCTGTTGTTCACGAATTTGCTCATAATTTTGGGGTAAAACATGATTCCAAAAAGAAGCACTGCTCTGCAGCGGAAGGCTTTATAATGAGCCCGAGTACATTACGTACAGAAAACATGTTCCAGTTCTCTAGCTGTTCCCTCGAATCCATGAAAGAGTTTTTGTTGTCAAGTAAATCTAAGTGCTTAGCAAAAACCACTGTCAAGCCAGCTATTCCTCCTAATCAATTCAAAGAATTTCCAGGGGACCATTACAATATGAGTGACTTATGTGAGTATTTTGCTAGAATAAACTACAATGAGGCCGGAAGGGTCTTTGTTAATCCTAGTAAATCACCATCTTACTTATGTAAACAACTGTCATGTAAAATAACTATTTCAAATAACAAAAAAATTGTTTTTGAGCCTCCCTTTGCACCTGGTGAAAACATCCGCTGTGGTTATTATGGTGAAGGAAGATGTATAAATGGTGAATGCGTTGAGTCTCAACGTGAGCCTTAATATGGACTTAGTGACTACCCATGCTTAGCAAAACAAAACTAAGAAAAAAAGTTATATATGTACTTTATAATTAACGTAATAAAAGTAAGCCATTATTTTCGTCGTCAGCGACAAATTGTTATAAATAATCAAATGTTACGAGCAAAGCAGATATGCTTGCATTTATTGACGTTTTATGCATCCATGCTAAAAGCAGTTTTTTTGCATGAAACATAGTTTAAAGCATATACATACATCATATCCAAATGAATTTCTTTCCAACTGCACTGCAAAAAAGTCCCAAATCAGTTTCACTCAAGAAAACAATTTAATTCGCCAACTTTCATAGTACTTATTAAGCACTTCGCTTTTATGCAATGCAATGAAACTGACAGTGAGGAGCGGATTGAGGACATAAGCGGGTTTCCATATCTTTTGCTTGGCACTATGGCCTTCGCACTCTCCTGTCTGGCTGCTTCTATTCTCTTCTGCATTGATGACTTTTAACTTTCCCAATCCTTCTTCTTGAATTACAGGAACATCTTTACTTACAGGTTGGAGTCCTTAATGCAGAACATTACAATTTTTTTTGTGCTGCGTATCACTTTTTTCCTGTTGTTAACATGAAGGCTTGTAGCACTACTTCAGCTACAGAAGTCGTCTCATTATAAATCGTGTATGTACATATATTTTATCTTTCAACTGTGCTTATGATGACCACGACATTGCTTGTACATATAATATGCATAAGTAGATTTCGAACAATCTTACAAAAGTAGTACGGTATGTCTGCATCATTACATAAGTCATCATCACCATCCACCTCTTCTCTCCTTCTTATCCAAATGCAACAAGATATCGAAATATAATATATATAAGAGGAGACATCACAACTACAACTACTAATGAAAATGTAGTAGTCGCGCTAAAATCTGTATAATGAGCAAGTTTATTATTCCAGTGTTTTTTCTTCTTTTCCATTAAAAAATAATTTATTGGCCAGTTATTCTGGATGGAAGTGACTCGAATGGACAACTTCTGCAAGCAATTAATTGTGTAGAATGACGTCTTTGTTTTTAATATTGTGCACTCTATCTATACCTCCTTATTCCTCTCTCCTGCGTGCTAACTGTTATGTTAAAATCCTGTTGTGAGCATGTGGATTCGCATATATACGAATCAAAGGGGGAACTTGCTACTGTGCGTAGCGTGAACTTGAATTCCCAATTCTCATCTCATAATCAATGCATTTAGAACAAAAACCGAGTGACAACAAAATATATCATGCACATACTTAAATACAGTATCCTTGATTATGAGTTGATGCAATGTAGAGATGCATATTAGTTGCATGGTCCATCGACGCCGCCGGTGTAATCTACCTGTCCATGTTACAGTTTTTACATACTAAGGTAAATTATAGTCTTGTCTTGTCCATTGTGAATTTGTTTTGGTAAATGTGATAATAAGTCAGAGTGACAATGGTTTTCTTGAGCTTTGTAGTGTGTAGTACATGACCAAGACAAATTCTTCAGGATAGCCTCTCTTCGCCAAAGAAATAAATTTACGAGTTCTCCTTGTCACTATTATCGACCAGTCTCACTCGATCTGCCTCTGATTGCGATTCGAGATAGATATTTTTTTAAACATTAGCATTTCCATTCATCTAACTACATTTACTTTCAGGAAGTTCAATAAAACAGTATCATTCCGTGTAGTTCATTTCGCCATTGAAAACTTAACTACTGCCTGTCCTGTCATATCTCTGTCTCCATTCTTGTAAAAGAAGCGAGTAGAATTTTGATGCAAAATTGTGAAGCGTAAATTTTCATTATATTGCGATCCGATGACAGGCTAAGTTTACGATCATACATTTTCCAATCATGTATTTGTAATAGAATGTGCTAAAACGTGTAAGTAAACGTGCTTAACTTATGCTCATCCGTGTTTGTTGTGTGCGTAGAAAATTTTTTTGGGGACAAGGTGTAGATAATGTACAAAATAAACATGTCAAATTAAATCATACGACAATTTTTTGCATGTGTAATGTAATAAAGAATTTCTAAAATTTTACTGGGAATACAAAGTCAAAAATAATTCATTCAAACAATTGGGTAGTGCGAGTTTTGATTGCTCTAATGCCATCATATACACTACTATAAAAGCTAACACAAATGTTTGCCTCAAGCACGCATAAATAAACCGTTTATTATCAAGCTGCATGTGTCTGCCTGAGTCATTTTTTGTGGCATTCTTTGGATAGATACAATGTATATATTTGTTATTTATTTTCTGGTTTTGGGGAAGTGTGATATCTTACTAGAATCTCTCACCCCATGTGGCAATGCTTTGGTGAGCCGGTCGAAATGAAACATTTCAATTAAATTATATTCCCCCTGTCTCGTAACCTTCTTGGTAGCCAGTGGACATTTTGAGTGAAATGAGACACTAGACACCAAATAAAAACGGACTTGACTTCGGAATAAAACGCTTTGTATTAAAATTTCAATAGCGAGTACTGAGATGGCAGCCTCCGATTTATAATTTTTCCTTTTTTTGCAACTTTAGCACATTAGTTCCCCTTCAGCAACAACCTTCAGAGAAATAACTGTTTAAGTAGTGCAGAATGCAACAAGCAATACTGTGTAATGTGTAACCTTCAGCAATCCTAACAGAACGCGATAAATGAGCCTATTCTTCATTTATAAGTAAATAAACCATTCATTGATGCAAGTAAGTAGTGTAATTTCCTCTTCGTTTTTACGTATAATTTATGCACTTATGTTTTGATGTATATTCTTGCTCATCTTAACACTATATCAAAACACCCCGGTAAGCTAGAAGCTTTCAGAAGTTAGAAAAATGCTTTTGCAGTATAAATTTTAATGATGTAAGTGCGTTTTTTGTTACCTAATCCTCTTTACTGGTGGATTCCTGTAGGAGGAAAGTTGGACCTGTCATTTTTATTTTGAAACTTACGTACCATTTTCCAAAAAATATCTAACATTGGTATTTTAGAAGACAGTATAAATGAACGTGATTAGACTGAAAAGACCTACTTCATTGTGTTTGCAGAGAAGAAACTATGTTTGTCTCATTGTTAAAGTAGTAGACACACAAGTCATTGTCCAGTTTATACTTTCCAAGCTGCATTACTATCAACTGTTGATAGCCAAAAAATATATACGTAAGTCTGCAGTATTGGCACACTTGTGACTTGTAGTTTCGCGGATATAATGAGCTGGTGCAAAGCAGATATATGTACATAATAAACACAGTGTGTCGTACAATATATTCGCTGACTTCTACATCCAAAACGTGCACAGATTCTTATATACTTGGTTCGACCACGTCTGGTATTATCAATTATCAATGCAATGAATAAAGATATTAAATGAATTACTCATCTCCTTATGTTTCAGATGTGTGTGTATTACATTGAGAAAATAAAAACGTGAGAGATTATTAATAATTTACGCCTTTAAGCGTGATTTAAGCACGATTTAATTAAATGTATTCCTGCCCCATTGACAAGTCATGAAACATGCGATGCCTAAAACTTGTATAATGATAATCATCATATCATCAATGATCTAGTTAAAGTAAAAACGCGGAATGTGGTGGCTTCTTAAAGTCAAACGTAAGGTTCATTAAATAAACTCCTAATCTAAGTAGCGATTACTAGGCGTGGGCAATTGCAATTACAAACAAGATAGATAAAATATCGGCGCCTGTACTGACTTACGTCTCACTTTTAGTCTTGAAAAGAGCTCTTAAAAACTTCTTGATTGTTTCATTGAAAAGCACATTAAACTAGCTAGGGTTTACATCTCAATAAGCCGCAAAGAAGACGAAGTGAGTAAAGTTCATGCTCATTCAGCTTTAACAACTTTGCCCACATCCAGATTAACAATATAGGTACGGTCTCAATAGGTATTAGGTACAAGGATCATATAAGCGTATTTTCTCCAGTTTTGCTTCTCTTGCTTTTTATACAATTTGGTGCTACGAGTGGCCTGGAAGCTTCTTTGCACAACGACGGTTCTACGAATCACTCGGATTTTACAGGTTTCATTTGTGTAGGACGACAAGTGGGTGAGAATACTGATAACATTTCATTGTTAATCATTATGCTATTTAAAACTTTGTAAAATAATTCGCCTCAAACACACATTTTCAAGAGAATTCATTATCAATGGTAAATTAACTAATGGGACAAAACTAATTAGGAAAACATTTCAAAACTTTGACGGCCAGTGGGTGTTCTACGGTTCTGCTTGGTTTATTAATTAAATCAAGCTCGAATAACGAACGAAAGTGAAAGCTTTATTCGAGTAGGCTTCTCCTGTGTCTTTTCACAGTGAAGATGGCCATAACGGCTCTCCCATTATACAATTATTGTGACAACTGTCTTTGTTTTCTTTTTTTTTACTTTTTTACTAAACCATGTTTTAGGAATTCATTAATGCCGATAATATCAAGCTAATTTCCCTTGTTAATCAGCGTTTTTCGTACTAAACAACTCCTACTTTGTCAACCGGCTGACTGGAAAAGAGTGGATTTTGCACCCAACTCATAGCGAGTTGTATTGATCAGAATGTATTTTTTTGCGCTGTTAGTTGCTTGTACTTGTTTGCAAAATACTAATCCTCTTATTGGGGACTCTTTAGGTATAAGTTGTCACTTTTGACTTGTAAAACGACTAGTTTTACGAGTTTCTGAGAATATTTCAGAACAACAAATGGCTTTCATTTTATTTATCTCGATTCGGAAATCTCTTACCAAGATTGTTACACGCATAGGCTCATATGTGACCGGCTCTAATGGTCAAAATGATAAATTAATAAGTATTTTAATGAGATGTCTACAGGTGATTTGATGGTAATTGAAAACTGGCTTTTGCTGACTAGTTTTTTCCATATTTAACTCCTTATTTTCTAGCTCAAAATCAATTGGCTAACACTCATGAGAAAAGTATTTTGTATGAGAAAGAAGAGTAAGATTGTCGGGTCGGATTTTGTCTGTGTGACAGATTGGTGCTTAGAAATAAGAAAGAGTGCACAAATCCATGTGTCTCACAACCCTGCGATATATCCTTCTTCCAGATTTTTTATATTAACATGGGAGTTGACAAAACAAGCTAAACAAGTTCGGTGAATTTTCGTTCTACGGTTTCCTACTCATTTATGCTAAGCTTTTATCAACAAAATACATAAGCTCTCTCTAATACCAATTCTTATGAATACCTTTACGAATGAGGTTGATTCTGCTTCACAGTTTGAGCATTAATAATGCTTCTCTCTTTGTTTTGAATTCAATGCTTGACCAAGCTTTTGTGGGCATACACCCGGGTTGAAAGACTGAAAGACTGTGTGGGACCTTTTATTCGAAAATAATACCGGATTGAATAATAGCTCAGGTAAAAAGGTCAAACGGATAATTAACTTTCTCCATATTACAACAGAGTTGTCAATATGTATAGATTTCCCATTATATAAACTCTATATACTTAAGCACATATATATTTCTATACTTGATCCTTATATGTTATACATATTGTGGAGACAAAGAGATTTTATATCTAAAGCAAAATATAATATAATGATCTTGTTGACAAATACGAACTATTACATTACTCGGAACATGGAGAGAGAGAGAAAGAGAGAGATAGATGCTTGATGCTTCTATGTCAAACAACTCGTCCTAAGAACACTGAACACCCCAATACCACATGTTTATTGCATTATATACTTCTGGAAATAAGCAGCACATCACCGTATTATTTGTTGAAATAACTTTATTGTTTACGGTATCGTAGGTTGTAAGCTGCCCACACGAAGCAAGTAGTTTCCTTCAATTATGCTTGAAATATGTGTAGGCTTTTCCCACGCAATATTTTAAGATAGCAGATTTTCTGAAAAATGGCTCATGGCTTCATTGCGCAAGCAGAACTATTTCTTACATTCTTATGTAAGTACATACAGTGAATGTTTTAGGGAGAGATGGTTCTTGTACAATTTTCCCCATTTGGTTTCATCCGTGTGTGTTACCCTGTTAAAACATAATGGAACATTGGTAGCAAACCAGACCCAACCCATACTTTATTCCATTTTTTCTCTTGTCTTCATAACTTTGTAAAATAAAATAACATAACATAACTTTCCTCAGGTTTGGTTTTCCATTACCTGATGACGCAAATTGTTTACGGAATATGTCTGAGGAAGTGGATTACATTGTATTATGTGGAAAGAACAATCGTAGACACAGCCATTTTGTTATGTCTGAACTAATCAGTATGACATGTCCTTACTCAAACAATTCAAGTTACTCTAGTTGGTTGTAAACAAAAATCTAAATGATCACGACAAGTTTGATTGCAACTACTGGTCAGGAACAAGGTGGAGAAACCTTTTTGACTTGTAATAAAAGCGTATATTTAACTAATCATAACGGATACTTACTTTTTACATACAAAACAATAATGAAAATATTCGGATCTCTGTCTTAGATATATATTTTATGTAGTAAAAAATCGTGCAAAAATTTGGTACCATCAGATTACACAGATCCTTCACTTGAACTCGACTTTCTAAAATTACTAAAATTATTGATAAAAAATCTTAGGATCACGTTATTTTAAAACTTGGATCTAAAAAAATGAACAAAAATCTAACTCATTCACCTTATGAAGTTAGAATTACATATGTACAGCGGGGTTAATGCTCAAAGGCTTTCTTCAATGGTGTAAACATTTTTTAACAAATAGATACAAAGCATTGTATTTACAAGAGGCTCGTTAGCTTAACGACTTGCTGCACGATTCCAGTTAAATACGTACCTATGTGCTGTAGTTGAGACAATTTGGAGAAATACTAAGCGTGAAAATGGAGCCAAACAAGTGGCATTCAAGTTCATTACTATTCTCGTGTAATTGCTCACAAATTGATCAATGACCGATGATGATGATTATTCAATCACAAATTCCAGTCCATCCATTCATACTACACACACAATCAACTTGTAGCCATTATCTTTGCATGTAATTTATATATATGATGTATGTCAGGGTGCGTATTTAACATGTGAGATCATGTGTGTAGCTTAGTTTCATGTATAAAAATGTACAAAAGTACATATTTGTACATGTGAGTAAACGTTTTTTCTTTACCGAAACAAAAAAAAGTCATGCTGCAAACAAGTTTAAATATCTCTCAAAACAGAATTCATTGCATGATAAATTTGCAGTTGGAGTAAACGTAATGGAATATGCGTGTGCTGTCCAGATGATTTAACTACACAAAAATGTCCTTGCACATTGTACGCCAACGGCTTGTTCTTGTGGATGTGCTCTCGTCGTTCCGTCACCACTGACCGATCACTGTCTGGTGATGGTGAAAAAGCTCTTTTTTTTACAAAAAAAAGAGTGCCGATTTCGCAACATTAAACTACGTCCACACATACAATATACATATTTGTTTGGCTTCTGGCATTTTCTTGTGCCACATGATCATACCGATGAACACATATCTATTTTGAAATTCAGGTAGTCCACATTATTTTTGCTCACAATGTATGCAGACAGCATGCCTCCAAAATATGGGGAAACTAGTGAATGAAAATCTATTTTCAAATATGAATATGAAAATAAATCCAAAAATAAAGGTTGCCCTTTTCCTTTCTATTAAAAAATGGAAAATTCTTCGTAGTTGTTCTAAAAATGTACACACACACACATGATGTTTAGAAAAGGAAGAATGGACAAGTTGCAAATATAAACATATCATCATCATAAGGCTTTAAAAAATTCCGCAGTAGCATTGAAAGTTTAAAAAGAAGAAAGAATGAGTGTAGGTGGCGAGTTTGTTTGAGTTTTGCAGGTTTCCTTATTCAATTTTTGAAATCATAGGATGCCGCAATAAAACATCATAATCTATTTGTGAGTCATAGTCATATAATTGATATAAAAATGTTGAATGAGCGAGATTAATGAACCTTTATGGGCAAACCTAGACAGGACATCTTTATTAAAGTCATCATTTACCACATGTTCAGCCATTGTCATTGGCCTTGCAATTCCGTCCGCATGCAAAGTAGGTAGGCACAAACAAAGATATATAAAGGCAACCGAAAAGAGATGCGATTATGAGATGAGCAATCGAAACTTGTGAATGATGATGATGATGAAGGACTGAATAATAACAAGATGACATGCTTCAACTCACATGGCGGAGATCTATGCATAGATTATACACAATTATGTCAACAGATTCAAACATAAAAATGATTATGAGTATGACGCCATAGTTGAAAAATTTGGGTCTCGGCATTCTTTAACTACGTAGCTATTTCACACATACGTACATATAGGTACTTATATCTTTATCCGTACACAAATAACTACATATTATATATCCTGATCCCCGTACCCCGTTTTACCAAAAGATTTCTTTACTTTATTTATGCGTTAAAAATGCAAATTCCTGTCTACATGGATAAAAGTAAATATTGACGGGTGCAAAAAAAGTTTGTTTTATTTAAACGTCAGAGTAATTAAATACGACTCCATTAAAAATATCATAATGATTCAGGTGAGAACAAAGCTGAATGAGAACTGGAGCAGTTACGCACGCAACATACATGCATACACATACCTTTCGTTCCGTTTGTAAGCAGCAACTTTTATTTTAGCATCATAAAATCAGTCAACCATTTCAAGCCCGTGGGGTTTTTGCACACGAATGTATATGAAACCGCACATGTAAAACACGTTTGTGTAGATGTTCAGTCCTCTCAGTCCGTCAAAGATTGAATGATCTTAATACTGTTAGCATTACATAGTAAGGATCCGGCAAGGAAGTTCCGGGTTACGCGAATATCCTGAATTCATATATTTGATTACGCATGAAGTATACCTATATATAGATATACATGGGCATCTCAATGTTTATCTAGATTATCAAAGCATCTTCTTGAAACGTAACCCAAGCCTGGCATTAAAGGTGAACAGGTAAACGAGTAGGCATCCTGGATAAAAATAATGTCTGGTGATTACCTGCACTTTTCTTCTGACTCATCATCGTCATCATGTAGTTGTTAAACCGTATCAGCAAGGATGCATGTTTCACATAAAAATCCAATCTAACCGTACCATACCAGTTTTTAAAGTCATTGTCAGTCGGATACTGGCTAAAACAGTTGCTAACGAAATTAATTTTTTTTGTAAAGTTTGCCCAAGTCTTTACTTTTTTAATGAGCAAAAACAAACCAGAATTTACAAATGAAGAATAATTAACTTCTGCAATTTCTCACATTGACCCAAAACTCTTGCAAAAATATACATATACTCAACGTCATATACTTAAACAGAACTCATAATCATCCAGTGGGTCATCATCATGATCAGACAGACATTATCGCCGTTTACACGCTATTCCTGTGAATTTCCAAGGAATCCCTCTTGAAATGACCGAAATGGAATGTAATGATGCAAATGAAGTAGTAGCAGACATACATTTTTTTGCGAATGGTAGTGAGTAATGCAGAGTATCAAGTTAAATTTTCATTCAAGAATGAATTCATTACCCTACTTACGAAGCTTTGGCACACGCTTCTTCTCTGAACTTCAATTCAAAAGCATGCTTGTATAGCTTGTAGTATATGTTGTATGATGTGATGAAGTACCATAAGAATGTATGTGTACATATTTATGTTATGTGCAAACACTCATATTTGTTGTGAGTAAAGATAATATGTAGTGTATATGAATTGCATGAATGAGCACTTACTTTTTTTTACTCATTGTCAAGGATAGTAGTAGTATTAGATAGGTATTATACACGGATATCACACTAGAAATGCAGAGCGTTAAGTTAAGCCACTACCTAAATCCTAGTAAGGTATGAAAATGTAGTAGAAAAACCCTGTCCGTCACACGTTCCTGAATTCTAGAGCATGGTTTGCTTTGCTATGGCTCTTATTGCTTAGGATGCCAAAGTTTGACTTGAATATTATGGTGAATGGTTTTTGTATGTAAGTTTGTCGATAAGGGAGAAAAGCATGTTATTAATGATATGACGATATTGCGATGAGATGGCCATGCAACCGTTCTCCTCTCTCCTCTATGAAGAGCCACGCTCAGCGTTGCGCTTTTTTATTACAAAAAGAAGGCTCCCTCTTCTCTCTCCGCTAGTAGTAGATTACATATTGGATGAGACTGTATGCATGCAACTGCAAATGAACTGTTGTTTATTTGATTAGATAGTAAAATCATAAGAGATACAAGTACGAATTCCGTAGTTTTTACGATCAAGATGGAATAATGGATTCTAGGAGCAGCAGTTCTTTTTATTCTGAAGAGGCCAACCATGAAGGTGTTACTGAGAACGATGAGGGTAAAAAGTGACAATAAATCCAAACAAACATAAAAATGAGAATGTAGTCAATGCATCTTCCGTTTTTCACAAGAACTTTTTAATATGTGTTCCACAAAGCTGAACGTAGTTAGTGGTCATGAGTTAGAAACTAGGCAAGAGGCAGGTGCAAATGGTGTGACTTGGATACTTGGCTGGATCCACTCGTGCCTCCACTGTTTACAAGGCACGCAGCGGAGCTACTGAAAAAAAATTGTTAATCATGAGTGAACAGTGTTGCATGCATCTCGGAAATACTTGAACCATAAGCAGTAAAGCACACACGTTTAATGCACTCATACATACATAAAAAATGTTTTTATTTTATTTCACGTGTTTGTTACCTAACATGCTATGCTCTACACTTGTAATGACAACATGCGTTTAGAAGGCATTACAAGAATTATATTTCACTTTTTCTGGAATTTGGATATGAATGAAGACATGCTAATGTATTACCCCTGCTCACTCTTCCAGGAAACCTCAATTTCTGTAATTAAGTTCTACAGTACAGTAGCAAGGAGGATCGAGAGAGAGAGCGAACAAACTCACTGAGTTTTTGGGCTGACGGATGTTTCCTGTCCATATTTCCAAACCCTCAAAGATACATTTGCTATGTGGGTAATGGAGCTCCTTCCTGGAAACAGGAGCACACACTTGAGAGCTTACCTTTTTACCTAGCTCCGACGTATTAGGTAGAATTCAGGGATACATTATTTGTGTTTTCTTGTAAAAGCACAACAGGATCTCTATAATGATGTTATTGGAAGGATACCTAGGTTTATTTGAATATATATCTCTCGATTCATCGCAAAAAAAGAGAAAGAGGCTTTATTCCCCCCACTTACTTTTTTCAATAGAGCTTATTTGCTTCTGTTATGTTGTATCTAGTTATGTCTGCTCAGCAAACTTGGCAAAAGGCCTCTTTTCCCTTTATTTCCGACTCATTGGAAGGATTTTTTCTTAGGAGTGGATGGAATGATGCTCCATACCGTTTCCTTTGTACTCTTACCCATAACGTTTAAAAAATTAAAATCCTACTTCAATGGAAAGGGCTCGTGAATGTTCAAGGAATCGTTAGTACGAAAATTCTACAAAGATCTAATAAGATTATCAATCATGACAATCAGAAACGAACAAATATCTTTGAAGCACACTACAATTTTCAAGTGCGTTGCCCTCGAAGGTTGTAGCAACCTACAGCATTTTATTGTAAGTATATATTATGTATGTATTTTCTTATCAGACGGTAATAAAGTATTAAAATTAATGCTTCATACTTGGTATTACGTAGGTGGTTAAGGGACGGCGTCTCTTCCAGATAAAGCGTTGATTTCTTTCCACAATGTATGTGGGTAGCTTTATCCGAAAGAACGGAGAACTTTTTCAGGCATTAAGATGTAAGAAATATGGATAAATTTCCAACGTAAGTTACTTAAATGTACAAGCTTGCATGAGCCCAAAAAGATTATTGTATGCGGAATAAGGATTCAATGGATTTGAAAGTGGTAAATACGGACCAAAGCAACATGTAAAGTACCATTTGTGTACTTATAATATAAATTCCATATAACAAAGCTGTTTTACATACTAAAAACACATATACATATAGCATTCAAGTCCATAAAGTGGCTGAGTTGAGATATGGGAGCTAATTAAATTGATGTTATCTTGAGCAAACACAGTTAGCTTATTTACATGTCATTCTTCACACATAGGAGAAGCCGCTCTAGCAAAGCCGATTGTTGTTGTTTCACTTCAATCTTTGGTAAGTGTGACTGACAAAAAAGGCGTCAAACATAATGGGCAAATACAAACGGAGGCCTCTGAACTGAGCGCTCGGCTCCCTTCCTGTAATTCCAAATGCTCAACGGTAGCACAAACTCAGCAAATCAGTCAGACGAAGCTGAGAGCCGATCAGGAATGAAGTCAGTAGAACTGAGAGAGGACAAAGTCAAAAGTCTTCTCATAACATATCATCTTCTAATGTTCTTACAGATATAAAGAGCTTACAAATCATTACAATAATAATGCACGTAGTTATATTATATATCAATTTTCTCTGTCACGTTGTTAATACCAGCAGCATCCTTATTTTGATGTATTGTACACCATTTGAATGTTTATTACATTCATCTTCTCAATTAGTGCTCTCTATAAAGGATATATGTTTTGCCTCTTTCTGTCATCGCATCAAACAAAATTAAGCTTCTCATGGAACAAAAACAACGTGCTCAATGTGCTTTTGATTTTTGTATAGTGTGCTTGAATCATACTTTTATGTAAGTCAAACGAACGTATTACCTCGAAATTTCCCTAATAGTGGGGCCCATTACTTCATTTTTCAAAACAACACAGTTAAGAGTTTACTGGAGCCCATAAGTGCCTCACATAACGATGCTAGCATAAAAGATTATGATGTAAGAGCTTAATTTTTTGCCTGGAGTCGTAACCCCTTTACTGTAATATTTCAGACTTCAAACATTTCGTTCTAGACAAATTGAAGTAATGGTATAGTTTTGCCTGAAAAGAAAGATGTGTTTCTGCTCGTCTTGTTGGAGACAGTAATTGGCATAAACAACATCATAACTTGGCTCAAAAGTAGAAACTGGAAAATAATAATAATAAATAATCCGATTTATTAGAACGTCAAAATAACACCAATGTACATAAAAAGTATTATCATTTAACTAGAAATGAACCTAAGAATCATGTATGTTCTCGTAGTGACTGGTTTAATGATGTATTCGTTTACCAGTCTACCACACACATTCAACATTTTGTTCCACTTTTTTAGTTTTCAATAATGCGAAACAATAATTGGAAGCTTATTATTACAATTTGCTATTACATGTTTTTAATATGCCAGTTTTTAAAAGCTAAAATCATTAAAATGACTGCAAAAGTTTGTTTAAAGTGAAAATAAATGTTCTAGACAGCCATTATGGAAAAATGGTCATCTAGACGGTATTTAATAATCATTCAGTCACATATGATCAACAACAATTGGCCACACACTGATATTTTAGTAACAGGATTCCGTGATGACTCATTTCATTCACAATTTCTCGTCATGATTATCATTCACGGGGGAAATCATAAGATCAGAATATTGATCAGCAGCATTGAAAAAAGGAGCGGAAGTAGAATAGTAAATATGTAGTTCTGAGTAAGTATGGTTAGGTACTACTCACATGAACTTAACTCTGTACGTTTGGGGAATCTGCTCATATTTTTGCACTGATTTAGGAGAGAATACAATGAGTGAATGTATGTATACGCTATAAACAGCTGTAAACGTAAGATTTTCACGAAATGGTCGTACTTATGCGGTCATTAACTGCAAAGAAGCTAATCAAATACTAAAAAATATCTCACGCCTGCAGAATCATGTTTGTGTCATACTATTTTATAAATGCTGTCTGAATCCGAATGAATATAAGCCTTTATAATCATCATATTCCTGCAGAAGTTGTTTAACTGTTCCTACTTACTTACCAGTTTCTGTACAGGTATGGCACTAAAACTTGAAGCAATACGGAATGTGTCTAGATATCAATTCTAGACAAGAAAAAATTCAATATCTAATGAAAGAAAACTATCGATAATTCATGTTTGTGCATCATCTGACGTAGTGAAGCAATTTAGAAACAACTTCGCTAGCGCTGCTGCAACTTTATTATATTATGCAAGCACGAAACGGTTTAAATGCTTTGAATAACTAAAACAGGTATTTCACCAAGCAAAATGCATCGTCATGACTGCAGGGAATTAAAAAGGACGTTAAAACAGGGATTATTTACATAAAACCTATCCAAAAGCTGACTTCATCAAGTATCAAACGGACCAGTAAAAAGGAGCTATTTAACATACAACTTACGTCAAAAAAGAAAGCACACAATTTATTTATTCTGGACCTATAATCACCTTCTACAAAGGTGACTGCTTGCTGGAGTTACCGCTTCTTTTTACTTACAACTTATTAGTTGTACATTCCCAGAAAAAAGATGATCAAGTGACGAATGATGAAAGAATTTTTTTTCAATATAATGTTTATCTGATGGAGAAAATATATTTTCTAGAATTTGGTAATGAGATGATCGAAAAATTTATATCATTTCAGGAGTAATGAAGAGTTGCCATGCTTTTACAGAGTTTTTTTGATGATACAAATAATGTGAGACGGGTTGAGTAACGTAAAATGTGAAGTAGAAAGTGTGTTATCAAATAATAATTTTAGATAAGTAAGTTTAAGCTACATCAAGCACTTGTTGTATTACGTGAAATTGAATTTTTTGACTTGTGCTTGATGAAAAAGTTGAAAAGCGTCAGCCGCTGTACATCGTAAAATCGATAAAAAAAGGTTCAAATGAAATTAATACGAAAAAGGTTTTTGAGTACATTGTGATCGTTGTATACAACTGCTGCCACAACTTTTCCTGCTAGTAGCCCCGGCTCTCTAGCGTAGTTGCAATATTAACAATAATGATAGTATTGTTATTAAACGCTACCAGTTTGATAGAACATCAGGATCTGAAACAATCATTTTTCTCCATTTGAATTTTCAACCTGCTTGTAAAGTGAGATGAAATTTTGTATGAACTATTGGCTCTTTGCTCTCTCCCAAACTTGCCAACAGAAATACAATGATTGTTGTTGAATGTGGACTGCTTTTTTGACAAATGCATTACTACCACATGTACATAAACTATAAAATATAATATTATGATGTGTGTGGTGCTGTTGACTGACTGACTGTTCTGTGGATTTTGTTGTATTCGTCTTCTTCTTCACCATATCAGCATTTAGCTTAGGCGAATTCCCTATTAAAGATGATCAGTTTAAAAGAGCATCATCATTATTATTCAAGCCTTTTGGCTGTGGTCTTATTGTTCCTAATACTTTTGAAATTATTCAAGAAAATATGCACTACTGCTCATTCTGTCCTTCCCATCTTCATCATTATTCGCATCAATTTGATCGTCTCTCTCTATCTCTCTCTCTCTCTCTCTCTTCAATTCCCCCTTATTTTGCCTGCCTGGTTTGTACACTAAGTTGTAGGCATGTTTTGTCCACTACAAAAGAACGGCTTTTACGAAGACTTCAAAACGGCTTTGCTGTTAAAGAAGTTGGTAGAAATTGTAGACGAGGAGAGAGAGGAGTCGACGAGTTTACCACTGTGTTTGATTTCTGCTTCTGTATGACTACAAAAGTACAACTTGCTAACTGTTGCTTTCAAGCCGATGGATATTATCTCCCTTGGCTGTGTGTACATAATATTATGTGGAATGTTGCCTGACTGACTGCCTCACTTGCTTTAGCTAGTAGTAGCCTTTACCTCTTGTTGCCTCTTGTGCTTCTGTAATATTCTCTCTTCTCTTCTCTTTCATTCCCTATCAAAAAAGTTGCAAACAAACAGTGTGCCTGCGTGCTCCCCAAAGCAGTGTAATAGTATTCCCTCGTGCTTATTTAAAACTTGATCTGCTTCTTCTTTCCATATCATCGGACAGGAGAGGAGAAGAGAAGAGAAAAAAAATCAAAGATGCAATAGCTTGATTTCCAAATTAGTTGCAATTTTACCTGTACATATTTGATAAAGAGTGCACCTCAGCCTTATAATATGGTCATATTATACTTGTATCTTGTAGCCCAACTAATGTATATTTGTTGATGATGTAGTGGCACTACTATTACTAGTTATTATGAATTTTTGCCGATGTTATAATGCTCCTCTCTCCGACCAACCACTACCTGCCATATACTTTTACTTTGATGCAATGTTATGTTGTGTGTTTTTATGTTATGTATCACATATTTTTACTTCTGCTACTTCTCCTTATCAATACATATTAAACATTCAAACCTGCAACCTGACTATCAGCTATCGAGAATCACTTGTCTTTCGGTGCTGTTCCCTTTTAAAGATAGCAAAAGCTGCATAACAAATGAAGCGACCGGTATATTTTGCATGCATGCATGTCTGCATACTTTCAGAAATATAAAAAGTAGTCTGTTGTTTTTGACTTCCCTGTGTCATTACACTACCAATGCTACCTCCTGCCATTTTTTTTCGCAAATAACCTTTCGCACATCAATTCTAAATTCATTTTTTTGCCATATTGTTCTTTTTTTATGTATCTTTCTCTCTCCTTTTATATACTGTGCAATTTTATGCGCAAATTTACATAATGCGTTCGTGCTCATCTCATATCATTTATAAGGGATGAAAAAGTTACACAACTGAAAGTGTATTTTATATGTACATTTTTTACGGTATTGTTTGTAACGTTTGAAGAACAACGCATGATTTTTGAAATGATGATAATAATAATGAGTAAAGTTTGCAGGTAAATATTTACATACATTCTTTGACTCTCTTTGCAATAGACAATAAATGATGATAATATACAATGTTATTGTACAATTCAGTTTGGCACCGTAGGCTACAACAACAAATGCGTATTGTACACCAACGCATCAATCAAATTAAACACATTAATGACGAATGAGTCAGTTGACTTACCGGCTCACATGGGACTATTGCGCTAGTAAACATTACAGTAAATTCATTGAATACTTAGTGTTGAACGAGTAATGTTTGTAAATATTGTATTTTTTCTTCTGGATGATTTATGATGATTGAAGATTATTGAAAGTGCGATTTGCGGCTACAACCAAGCATTCCAAATGATGCGAATATAGAAAAGCCTTTAAATTGCATTTAGCACCGGTGCAAACACTGATTGTATCTTCATCATCAACGTCAGCTCTAACGAAATGAGGTGTGAAGACGGTTAATCCCCTTTAATCTTCAGAGTTTTCACACAAATGTACATGCTACGTAATCTCATATAGGATGTAGCTCAGCTCAGTTCAAGTTCATGGAAAACAAGGTATTTTTAATGAAATGATGAGAAAGGACAAGACTCGTCTCTGAGAGTGCTTAAAAATATGGGAATAAAAAACTCATCTGAAAGATATTGTTTTTATTTTTGAACCGGAACAATGTTCTGCCTATTAACGTGAGCAAAAAGAGAAAGATAACAAAATTAACGTAATACAACAGACTTGACCACAATGTAGCATTACTACATTAGAGTATATAGAGATAGTTATGAAGTGCAAAGATGATGATGACGATGGTGATGCATGCATGCATGAGATCCGTTCGTTTGCTACTCAAGTACTTGGCTCAGTTACACACTCATCTCATCGTCACAGAATAGAAGTGCATGGCTATGAGCAGAAGAGTGAGTCAAATAAAAAAGCTACTTACTAACTTAGCTCACTAACTAGCATTTACTTATATGTTCAGATGTTCCACTGCTTCTGCAACTACTAGTGGTTCTGCTGGTAGAAAAGTAACAAGTCAGAAAAGTAAGCTCGCGATCAGTAAGTCAGCATCAGAAAGAGGAAAGCAGGCATTGGATTCAGTAGAAAGATGCACGAGCATCAGCTCAGCGCACCAGCATTAGCAGCAGGAATAGCAAGTGAGCAGCAACAGTGTGAATAAAGTGAGACAACAGAACAGGGGAACTATATAAGTACTGGATCAAGTTGAGATCCACTTCTCAGTGACACTGCGAGCGTCCAAGTGAAAAGATTAAAAAACAAAATACCATCAAACATCAAACCCTATTTGAGACAAAGTATTCAAAGACGCGAGCAGAGCTGAACAACTTCTCTTGTCAGTTTTGCTTTCCATATCATATCCCAATAAGCCACCAAATAAATCAAAAGGGCAGTCTCCTCTTGCCCACAATTTTTTTTCCTTCAATTTATTCACTTCAAATTATTTTGTTTCACAGTAAAAAACATTACAAATATGCAGACTACTTTAAGTACTATTATGCTTCCGAATTTTTTCACCGAGGTTCATAAGTACATACCCTTATGCTACCAAAGTGACAATGCTTGTAGAAAGCACTTCAGTTTGCTGTTCTTCCAGTGACAATTTCATTTGTTGAAAAATACATTATTAGTGCATAGTTTGCATAGTGTTAAGGTACATTAAGAGGATTGTTTCTTCGTTTTCAAATAATAATTAACTAAGAAAAAAAACATTCTCTGGATTAGACAGAGAAACAGTGAGTAAGTGAGGGAGAGAAAGAAAGAAAGAAGAACCTTAATTGTAAGTTTTAACACGGTAAACGGTGTAGAAATTGATACGGTGCAAGCCGGATTTCACTATTGTGGTCTGTCTGCCGATTGCTCTACATTGTTGACAGTTGCAAGTTGTACCGGAACCAGGAACTCCTTATCCTGTTTGTTAATTTTATCTGATAGCCAGTATACTTACTACACATAAATATATATATAGATGTATAACCAACGTAAAATAAGTAAAATGCAGTGCGTGAAACTTCGTTCAGTCATGGGATCATATCTGAATATTCACTTGAATCTTTTCCCTATCTATGTTCTCCTTCTTCTTCTCACTCTGTCTCATGGTAGACCATCAGCCAAAGTTAGGGAAACTAAGGACGAGGTAGCAAAATCCCATCGACAGCAGTTCAGAGACAAATGGTATCAATCCCATAATCTTTACCCTTCTAGTAGTGTTAATAGTGTTAGTAATGAGTACAACAGTGTAGTTTATGACAACAACAATCCCGCAAAAAACACTCAAGTCAGTAGCGTTGTGCACAACCCAAACTTTGAAACCCTTGTGGAAACCTTACCACAGTTGCCAAAAGCAACAAGTAGCCATGCTGATGCTATATCCCAATATACCACCAAGGTGGTCGACAATGATGAGACGGAGATGGAATCCGCTAGCACTAAAGTCTCGGAGTCCCCTAGCCCAACCATGAATCCAAATACGGCTATTGGAAATCCTACTACTGATGTGATGGAGAGAGGTGAGCAGTTGGAAAGCTATCAGGGCAAGCTACCGGATTCATCAAATACTCCTTTTCCAATGATTAAACATGGTAATGAAGAAGAGCAAACGAATACCTATGACCACGACATCATGTCTGTTCAAGGTGCCCCATACTTGGAAAATATGGAAGATTTTCAAGCAATGGAAGATGAGCAGACGGTTGACATCGTTTTGGAAGGCGATGGTAGGAATAAGGACGTGCCCGGATCTCAACTTATCACGTTTCGTCAAAATATTTTAAGGAGTCTTGGCCACACTGAGAGAACGTTTCAAGTAAACACAGCCCCGAAAAATGTCACATTTAATTACAATGACGACGGTAGCTTGGCAAAGGTACGTATTTTATTTATGTCTGACTCAATGTCTATTTCTTAGGTTACCGGCATTGTAATTGCCTATTAGTTGATACTTAAGTTTTATATTTATTTGGCGTGGGAAAAAAAGTACAACAGGCAGTAGATATAGCCACGTTGTGAGCACTGATTTCTGCCTACTGATTTGCTATCAATGGAGCGAACATTGAACTGCAGTAAAATATACAGTTTATGGAGAGTAGTGAGTATATTATATGTCGTTGGTAATTAGATCACATGCATGGTCGATGACTTGTGTGTGATTAGTAAAAAAATCATATAAATTTTACTGTTTTTATCACTTTTTATTTGCTCCAGCTACACATATATGTTAGTGCAATGTAGGCACCTTAAATGTAGGTTGCAAAACGTCATTTCATACATAAATCTCCTGTACATATATATATGTATCTCATTTTGCCCGTACTGGTAATTCAAAACAAACATTATGTTTCGATTTCCTCGCTGTTGACCTGAACAGTTCATTAATTTCCTTTAATCACATTATAATGCACCATTAATTTGCCGACTCACATGGCTATCGTAAGTTAAGCGTACTATACTCAAGATAATGTGTCTGCGTATAGAATATACAAAATATATTACCGTCTTAAGAAGCTTCAGGCAGTGGAAAACGTAGTGTGGCATGATGTAACTTTTCCTTGGTTTACGCAACACTGCATTTCCTAGTCTAGCACTAGTGTTGTGGCTTTATCCATGCATAGTTCCATAAAAATGTGTGATTTTGACACCATATCAAAAGTCTCGCTTCGTCAATGTAATGTGGAATATGAGTATATAGCATGTGGCGTGAAAAGTCAGGTGGCACCTAACTATAAATTATTATAAATAATAAAATGTTAAATACCAGTTTTAATGTTTTTTGTCTCGATGCATCCATCAATACTTGGCTTTCTTCAAAACACTTTGCCTTTAACTGAAAAGACACAGAAGCCCATATAGACATACAAGTTTGCAGTCCATACCAGTAATAAAAACGTTATCGCAATTTAATCGCTACTGTGTGACACTATGTTTTTTTCTTCAGACTCACAGCAAATTTATCTTTTAAATCTAGTCAATACCACTATTCTCATGTAGAGTTGACTAGGTACTTTTCTAAGTAAGGGTTGTTGGTAAAACAAAATCAAATAAACTTTAATAGACAGACTGATGACGTTTTTCTGACTACAAATGTCGCCATTCAGGGGCAACAATATCTAAGGAAAAAATATTTGGAGGTGAAAAATTTTAATGACTGAAAGGAAAATTTGACAGAATGCAAGCTGTCCCTAATTCTTCACTTGATTTCATACAAACTCAAGAACGGAATCATTCATCATGGTCACAATCAGTGATGTGAGTGTGACTAGGTTCAGCCTCATTCTGGATTTTTTCTCCGCGCATATTATTTGTTATTTGAGACTAAATCACCAAGCATAAAATGGTTGAATTAGCATACATTTAACTGTAAAGATGTTTGTCATAAATTACATCATTTATCAAGATTAAATGGCTATCAAGTGAAGGCTTAAATGACAAAAATTACACTGATCAACTCGCTCGTATAATTTAAGATTTTTTTACATATACGAAAAAATGAATGAAGTATCATCCTCATGATTGTTATTGGGTGAAGATGATGCGTTGAGATGAATGAAGGCATCGTCCCTACTTTATTTTTTGCTATACATTCAACTTAACATTGCATAAGTTTTGTTTGTGTGCCGAGGCGAAACAAGTAGCGGTATGAAAGATATGCACGTAAATCCTAAGAATTGATATGATGGAGATGGAAGGGTATCAAAAAATGCAGTGTGAGATTTGACATGTATATTATGAATTATAAACACGTTAAGACGCTTCTTTTTGCTTGATCTTTTCAATAATATTTTTCTCTTACTGTTTCAATGTCGTTGCAACGTTTTCACATGCCAATAATTTTGATGAGGTTAAATCAAACCTAAAACCAAGTTTCTTCATTTACAGTGCGTTTTATCATTAGGTACTACCTACACAAACCACTTAACACTGTAACACTCAAATATAAGGTTTATGAACGAGGAGTTTACTGCGTCGTGTCGATTAATTACAACTGCTGAAGGCAACGGTATTACATTCCAAAGTTCTGAATGTTGTTTGTATCGTGGAAACTACTAAAGTATAAGCTTCAATTGAGAAGCAAAATATTATCCTATTTGGTCTTTGCCGTCCCGGCTCATTCGATTAGGTTCATGCTTAAATGAACCTTCATGAAATTGTGCAACCCTAACAAGACAACAAATAATTTGAAATGTGCAAAAACTGAAGTCTAGACAACAATAAATATTCCTTTGCTTGGGGCTTTTGTAAGGGAATGCTCGAACTGCATCTTATATACCCTTGAGACAATAATCAATCAGCATCAAGTTTTTTTTTCAAACATTTATTGGCAAGTTTGTCTCAAAATGTGCAGTACTCGAAACTTGTTTGAGATTAGGGATAAATAGTAAAGGTGCAATGTGAAAATTGTTGTCTTTGCGATGCATTGTGAGCAGGTAGACAGGTGCAAAAAAAAGGATTACACATTACACCGCATGGTGATTAATATCTGCCACTCACAAAGGAAAATAGATGAAGAGAAGTTCTCATTTTCCTGTTCTACTTCCAAATCCCACTTCCGTTACCAACTACTCATCATCAAGTACCCTTAATGTTGATTCGTCACTGCCACTCTTTGTCTCAAAGCTAACTTTCATTAGCTACCTTCTTTTTTTTATTAAGAGACTAATGCATACATTGTATACATTCGCAATGAAATGATATCATCTAGATATGACGACTTGAAACGTTTTTATTATTATTATGATGTGTCCATATACCCATCATCAACATGTTTCAGGTGTCTAAAAAAAGTGTAAGTTTTATAATACAGTTGAAGAAGGATGCTACCATTTTGAGAAGGTGGAATCATTTTATAAAATGCGTAATATTCAAAAGCCATTATACCCTACACTTCCACAACGAGTATTGTTTTGTTGTTTTGTTGCTGCGCATCCCATTGCAAACATTGCAAAAAAAAGTGAGTATGCCCCGGAGGGTACTCGATTTAAATCAGGGCTTTGGATTTCATACCCAATATTATATTTGTAACTACATCTATCTTATAAACGGTTAGTTGTCAGGTGCTCGTAAACATGTCATAAAAGCTGAGGTGAGGAGCATAAGCGTAGCACCTCCTAATCCTGAATAGATTGGAGTTGGAGAAGGCATTTCATCAGCAAGCCGTTTTTTTTCAGAAACTCACTATCATCATCATCCTCATCATCATGTAGCTATGTCAACGATTGGCATCAGCCTCAACATCAACTGCTGTTGTTTTTCTATATGATATATAAAAAAAGACGATTTGAATAAGGACATGGAGTCGCAATCCATTTTAGATCAAGTTGCATAAACAGTCAGCAAAGGGTGATAAATTTTCATTATAAAAATTGAACTTTAAATTGCTTTTGCTAAATCCTACCTTTGTTGGAACTACCGCAAGAAGTTTAAATTAGACTTGTCTCAAAATAAATATGCAAAAGAGTTTTTGGTAAGTGGGCAGTGAAAGGAATGTATTTTCTATCTTATCTTCTTATGATTATTACCGTGTTTTCTATTGTTCCATGCTCAAGCCTTACATGTTTTGAGCAGTTTTGCCAACTTTAAATGATGGCGTTTGGTAGGATCGCAAGATTGGTGTAATAATAGCGTCCATGCTTGTAATAATAACAACGAGTTCAAAACATCGTCTTCTGATTATTCGCGCATTTCTCATTTGTTCAGTCCGCGCGAGCAGGAGTTTTTGTAATCAGAAATGAAAATCCAAAATATTCCGTTTAAAATGTTGAGTACAGTCGTGCAATTCAAGAGTGAGTGAGAATTATTGTAGTTGTTCCACCAAATAACTGGTATCATAATCAGCGTAACTTTGAGCATTTTGGACTGAAAAGGAATGAAATAATGATGATGAGACCGACGACTCACTGAAGATCCAATGTGAGCAACTAGCAAATCAGAACTTTTGATGATGTGTTCTCATTTTTACATCAAATAAAAATGCTAGCAATATAAATCATTGGCTCTCTGTCTGGTTTTCCATCTATCACTGGGATGAAATAAGAAAATAGGAATATTTGCATGCAAGTTGCAGTCTTTTATGGCTTAATTGAATTGGCTACCGGTACTGGGAGATTTGTTATTCTCTTTAGCTAATCGCAAGAGTCATCATATCCCCATGTCTTTTTATGTGTGCATAATATGTATTCACAAACATATGTACGCATACAAAGTTGATCATGAACTATTATTCATTATTCAATTTTGTTTTTGCCGACTTGAACTGCTTGCCTTAAGATATTCCAAACGACGGGACCTAATAAAAGCGATGGCTTGATGGATTAAGAATGCGAATGGTTCTTGAAATTTTTAATTGAGAAATAAAACTAGATGCAGATCCGACTCTCCTAAGTGAATGTGTGGTCTTTAACTTAAGTGTATATACGCACGTCATAATATCCTATAAGATAAAGGAGACTAGATACAAGTTATCTTGGGATGGATGGAGCAGGGTGGGTAATGCGTCAGGTACAGGTTACTCAAATCTACCCGTTACAATCAAGCTCTAACTTCTCTTAGCTACACTCACAAAATTTATGCCTTATTTCAAACTTATCATCTCAGTTCAAAAGCTGTTACGCATTAAACGTTTACCTGCGAATAGTAATGATTCCCAAATAAGCGTTTGAAAGCAGGTAGTTAAATTTCAACAAGTTTTAAGCTGAATAATGAAGCTGGAATATTGAAAAAAAATGTTTTTATTTATTTATATTTTTAAGCCAAAAGCTGACGGTGGACATAATGCTAACATTTCCCAATATTAAGACAATTTCCTTTTCTGAAACATGGAATTAGTGAGACAGAGTGTTTAGTTTACGCAACCAAAAAAGTTGGTAGACTTGGCCCCAATTTCGGTTACAAAATTTGAGTACATTTCCCCCTTCTATGACGCACTTTTTTCATCTTTTTTTTTCAATCATAAAGTATCATTTTAGAAAGAAAGAAAATGGATGGAAGTGACAGCTCTACGATAAGGAAGTGTGTAAATAATAAACTGTCGAATAGGAAGAAAATTCTCAACAAGTTGTCTCAACTACTTGAGCACGTTGGCTAGCAGCCCTAATTCAATAAATCATCTTTTTGCATTCTCATACGAAGACGGAGATGAAGAGTCTCTTTAATTTGCGAACACTTTTCGCATAAGTAATACGAGGAGCTGAACCTCAGAGCAATTGTCAGACTAGCCCCATGTTTCTGATTCTTGAGCCATTCGTTCTGGTTTTACTCGCTCAACGCTCAAGAATTTTCAATCGGATGTCGGAGGGAAGAAATAAAATAGCTCGTAGATATTCCAGTCAAGTAGAACATAACCTATATCTTGAAATATAAAAAAAAACACACACACACACATGATTTCCTCACGCACCACCAGCATTAAAAATATGGGCTCATGCGAGCAGAGCTGTAGCAACAAGCTGGGATCAGCATGTGCCTACACATGTATCTCTGCTACCTTATTATTAAGATACAATGTTTTAATAGATGCAGATAATGGCACATTCACACTCATCAACCTCACGCAGATATACATACATTCACTTACTGTGTAAAATATAAAGTTAGAAGAGCTTCATTCGAGCAAGTATTTGGCATATTTATACGTGTGTGTCGGTGTGGCACACAGATCATCATAATATTCTTGACGAAAATGAGAAGAAACTGAACATGCCAAACACATGTATAGATAAAAATGTGCATAATACATACATAATAATATTGGCTACATTTGTTTATATGCTAGATGGAATTTTTGGTGGTGGCGGATGTGTCTGGCTTCCATGTTTCATACAAACAAACTAATAGTATTTTGGCATTTGCTTTGTCATATTGCAAACTAAAGTTGAGAATTTGACAGGAAAAATAGGAGACGTGGTGGGTTGGTTTGTGTTTTCGCAAGTATGTTCCGCATATTTCCGTTGGAAACTCTAGGAAATCCGGATTACAGCTAATTTTTGTGGACTTTGAGTGCATAGCGGATTTCTCTAGATTCAACCAAAAATTCTGATATTATGACACGTATGACTAAGACTTCATGGAAGATGCATTTTTTTCGATGAAGGAAACAAGAATTTACAAGTTTAGCTCATTCATATGCAAAATTTTATACAAAAAGAATCAATGAATTTCCTTGTAAAAGGAAGTAACTCAGATAAAAAATGTTTAATGAAGCACTTGTACCATTTAATCGTGGAAGAGAGTAGCAAGGTGGAGGAGAGGATGACTAATTCGTAGCACACGTGAAGTGACTACAAGCACTACACATGAATTTCTAAATATTTCGTTGGTATTGCATGGTATGACTCCTAATGATTCACTAACCTTTTTTTATTGACGAACTACTTGGCCGTGTGAAGTTCGCAGAATCTCGTCTGGTAATGGACACCCTACTAGTGTTCGTGACTCCAAATTCTGATTGAGGTTTTTACTTTCATCCCATATTTCATAGTTTGGGGGAATCCACGAAAACAGTGGTACGCGTCATATGAACTGTAAAAAATGAATAACTCTATTAAAACGTTAGGGTGTGTTTTGGAACTTGTCATAGAGCTAGAAAATTGTGTAAATTGAAAATAAGCAAGTGTTAGTTATGGTGAACGAGTAGCATAACAACGGGGTGGTCAACCCTTTGAAGGTTGTTGTATTTTACCGATATGCATATGTGCACAACGGACACAGCTCGCTTTAATCGTCATTGCTGAATGCAGGTAGTTCAAAGAAGTGGTGCAGATGTGATGTGTGATGGGATGGGATGTGTGCCCAAAAAACATGCGAATAAAAAGATTTGCCCTGCGTACGTCCATCCATCCGTAAGGTAGGTACGCAGTACGTACGTACCCCATACAAAACTGTACGTAATGCAGTATTTTAATGTTTACGTAACGCGATGCACGCAGTTTTTTAGTGTGCGGAACTTGCTCCTTTTCTGTGATATGATAGCCGTAACTTACTTTAATGGTTTTTCCATACATGGTAGTGTAGCTCATTCGACCATGCTATTGAACTGTAATCGAGGCATATGATTTAATAACTTTGGTTATTATGATCTGATCAGAAGCCGAGAAAAGGACTTGTTTAGATTTTTATGATCTCTGTCATTTTATCACTAAAAGATCACATCACATGGCGTTACCTTAAATATTAGAGGCAATCATGTAGAATGAAATGATGCTCAAAAAAACTTATCATTTTCTTACGTTTTCTGATAGCAAAACTCCAAAAGATTTACGTGGCTTAGGGTGTTTCAGGGGATGAACTCATCTTTTCATCACTTACTTCATGGGCAAAATTATACAGCCCATAAAGTCTGTTGATTGCCCCGTTGATACTTTTTATCCTGAGATGAGAGCCTCTTCCTTTTTGCATACAAAGAATGACCATCTTTAATGACGATGATGATAATAGTAGTAATACCTTCATGAGAGCATGTCTTTCTATGAACATTTTTCTGTTGGTCAAGCTCATCTTAAGTTTCAAACGTTTACCGAAACGTTAGATATAACCCTATTAAAAAGTCATGTTCACATAATTGGTCATGATGTTATTTTATCGGAAACAGTAGAATGCATTTGGTTGGAGTTGGCAAAAAATATTGTGAGTGATACTGCAAGCATAAAACCTGAATTGAATAAATAATTAATAGTAATATATTCATAAAGGGAAGGCTTTAACGGCTGCTTCTGCTGCTCCTACTACCACCAAATGGAAAATAAAATGTTTGTGCATGTCTACTTGCCTACACATTACCTTCACTATATGAAATGAGGGAAGGCTACAAAGCACAGAATAAAGTTATTAACATCTAAAATCAAGAAAAAAGGAAATTGGATGAGTGGTGGGGATGGTACGTTCACTTTTGTGTGCACAATGAAAGATCATATCACGTACAAGAGATTTTTCAGGCGGTACAGGAGAAAGCCTTGGAAGAATCTCGTTCCGAAATATACGACCCTTTTCAGGATATTATTCCAAATAATCATTTATTTTATGCAGCCGGGCCAGACTCGGCATTCTTGATTAATATGTGTATTTTGTATTTTTCATAGTAAATTTGTGCATTCACCCATTGACCATCATAAAGTTGAAATGCACATGAATGTATGTGTGTGTGTATAGAAATCTAATATGGCTAATAAAAATGTATGCGTAAAGTTGCAGCATCAAGAACAGAACATATTGCATTGGCGAAAGAATTATTTGAAGATCATTATTAAATTTTGTTGTCCTAAGTAGTAGTTTGGTATTAGGTAGTTGTTGTGTATTATATTAGATGCAATGCATGTGGCCTTCTAATCCTGTTGAAAGTCTCAAATCTGGTAGCTTATTGTACATGTCAGCAACTCACAATTTTTTGTTACCGATCATAGGTTATGATGATATGATTTAATGAAAAAAATTTTATGAACCGTTTGATGTACCTAAAAGTAATCTTCAATCAGTGCAAAACATCATCCTAAAATCTAATTGTTTACACCTCAAATGCAGTTTTTCAAGTACAAATTGCGCTTATCGGTGAAGCGGGGCATGAGTACTGCCAGTTTATCAAGATCATATCAAATGAATTTTGTATCATCACATTCAAATACATAAACCATAATAATATAATAAATGAATGTGTATCCTTTGCTGCATTGACAAGAGTGGTGAAGCCGTGGAGTTCTTGGATGGCATTATATATATAAATTATCTTTTGCCAATACTAGAACACCACTCCACAGGGTTTACTTTCTTACGGTGGTGAGCAAATTCTGTGTTGGTGGGCTACATAGAAAAAAATCCACTTTTTTATAATCCCTTCCTCTCTAATGTGAGCATTGATAGCGGCTAGGTTCGATTCATTAGCCACTTCAAGTACGAAACCTGGTTGTTGACTTGAATTGAAAAAATGTAGATAAAGCTTAGTTCTGGTTGACTGAACTATTCAATGTGTGTATGTTGTTTACGAACTTCAAACATATCTTTGAATATGTAATTTGATGTTTTATTTCTTCAGACATCGACGAGTTGAAATTTAAAGTTTAAAAACAAATCGGCAGTTTCTTGGGATTAGAGAGTTATTATAGCATTTCAAAAAGAAAAAAAAACTATCTACATGTCGGCGCTCAAAGTCGAATGCATTCTGCCCTGCATATTATTCTGGAATACATTTTTCACCAGTATAATGGTTTCTGAAGAAAAAATGCCATGAAAAAATTCGGCGTTAAAGAAATTGCAGGAAACGTCATGTCTGTGCGTAAAATTATGCAACCTACCCGGCATTTCATTTCGACCGTTGATTGCGATAAAGCCACCACGAGTGCAGACTTCGTGAGGATATATTAATGAACATATTACATCATGATGTTCAGGTTGCATAATAATGCAATTACATACCCATATGAATATTATTTTAGCACGGTACAGAGCTTCGGCTTTGCTGTAATAGCGTGAAAGTATGCATTTTTACTGCTATAAAAATTTGTGTAAAAATATTACTTCCTGTCATCAATAACTCAGCACTTTTTTCGCCTTTCTCATGCTGGATTTTTGTTTGTACGGTCGGCGCTCATATCACAACATAACATAACCTACCTTATTTGATGATAACAAATCATTAGGCATAATTTACTTGTTAGGTACTGAAATAAAATACATGGATGCTTGTTTCCTTACCTCCTCCATGCATTTTTTTTTCTTAAATATTTTTATGGAAGAGGTGAAGGGGTTGCTGTTTCTTCATTGCAATTTTTTAAAGGGTAAGGGATTCCGCAGGAAAATTGCAACTGTCTCAGTAATTGCGATAGACACTCATCTGTTTTTCACTCCATCAACAGTGTACTGTAAGACTGTCAAACTACTTTCTGTTTTCGACAAGTTGAAAAACAGCATTGGGCTTTTCTAGCCTAAACCTAGTTGATAAAGGTATATAATAATGGAGTAACATTACATACATAGAACACATACGTTCTATGCTAGTAACAATATGTGAGCATTTTAAATTTAAACTGTTACCCCTGGTCTCACCGTTCCTCTTTGCTATCATCAATTTTTCAGGAGCAATTATCGTGAATCAACTAATCGGGAAAAAAGACTGGCTAAAAGGGGAAAAAAATCTTTCTGATTATTTTAATAGAATACATAAATCTTCAACATATAGTTAAAGAATATAGAAAACATTTTTTGATCTTGATGATGATATGAAGATTTATAAGCTGATGAAGGAGCAAGATAATGTTGGTCATTATCTGTGTGAAAGCATATCACCTTGTATGAACTGCATATATGAAAAAAATGGCAATAGAAAACATGGCACATGTACGAATTCAATGATGTCAAAACAAGTGTGCAAAATCAGAAACATGTTGTTATATTGTTACTTCTCCACTGTTGTAATAGAAAATATGTTGGTCTTCGGATGGCTTGGTCGGTTTCTCTAATTTTTCATTATTGGTCGCTACAAACACCCAAAGGCTTATCACGGGATTTTTTTTTGAAGACTACAATGATGAAAAACTGCTTCGAAAAAAAAATTGTATTTACCTACGCTATTCAAGTTCCGAATAGGTTTCAAATCATCTTGTAGTTAAACGCAAATCATAAACAGAAGTATTTACAGCTAATACGACACTAAATTATAAAGCTATAAAATACAAATTGCTGGCAGATTGGATATGGGTCTATTAGAATATTAAATCTTACTTCTATGGAGGGTTGAAAGGGTGTAATTTTCTAAGAGTTATATTACTTTTCTATTAATAGTCATTCTTCTATATTATGCACATTCATTCAAGACTTCTGAGTATAATATGATTGTTTAAGAAATTATATTTTCCTGCCTCCCTTTTACCTTCGTGGTTCCCTTTGCACAAAATAATTGCTATCATTGGCAAAAGTTAAAATTTAATAGGAAAAACAGGCCCCCACTCAAGCGTGACGTAATGAAACCAACAAGGTACATTTGAAGAAACTTTACTTATTGTGTCAAACGTGATGCATAGACAGATACCGCCGATGAGTGTGATTGTTTTCAAGGAATCGACAAAACGAGCTTTTATTGCGTTTATGGATTCTGCTTAGTGAATGAAATTATAAAATATCCAATTATCAACACTTCAAAATCGCACAATCAGCATGAAATGAGTCATTTAAAATATTTGTGCAGGTTCACATTTTCGTTAAGAGAGTTGTAATCGAAGGGGTAGCAAAATTATTTGCACCTTTGCAACCCTCATCTTCCTCACTGAGCTTTGTTCACGAACGTGTTTTCTGAAGTATCAATCAAATTCACCGTGAAAGGCGTAGTTAGGAAATTTGAAATTCTTGAGACTTTCGACTAAAAGCCTTTGAATCAAAAGTATTGCCAACTCCCTTTTCCAGACCTATCTTGAAAAGTTTTGCTTCGAAATAAAAGTTAATGCAGTTACTAATCCGTCTTAAAGTACAATGTCGACATTGGTTGACAATACATATATATTGCTCCCCGTCCCACATTAATACACAAAAAAGATAGAGAATTACGATGATTTAATAAGCTTGGTTTGCTGAGCATCAAGCTAATAATAAAAACCACATAGCTAAATGCTTAGAGATTCCACTAAGACGAGCTTTTGGACGTTTGCCTAAACAATATCTTGACAGACTGGTTTAGTCATTTGGAGTATTGTAAGGTATGGCTGAGTGACCATTATAATTTGTCGCTTGGCGATAACCTATTGAGGCTATATCAGTTATTCAAATAATAATATGCAATGTATGGGACCCCCGTTGAGGCATTTCTAAGTTTGATGATGGGAATAACATTTTATGGTATGCATTCAATTGTGCCGTATGCTTACTGTTTGACCAAACGGAGGACTCTAAACCAAACTTTCAATCCAGTTTGATCATGTTTTATCTCACATTTTTTCAAGGATCTAATACTTCTCTGTCTGAGTTGCTTTTAATAAGTAGTCTTCCGAAAAATTTGGTTAAAGAACCGTGACCATGCATTTTGCCCCAGACAATCTCCACCCAGGTCACACACTAAACTTTGAATGAAAGGTTAGACACCCAAACGACAGTAGGTCTGTTGTTTCCCATGGAAAAAAGACACTTTAAAGTTATACGCTTCTCACGAAAAACACATTTGCATATTCTTAAAAACATTTTTTCTGGATTAAAAATGCATGAAATTTACACTATCAATTATGTAACCATTTCATCGCAAAAAAGAGACTTCTTCAATAGGATGCTGTAATTCGAGTTGGACAGCAATTCTTGAAGCTAATCTGTTAAGACAGTTGCTACCTCGAATTCACCAAATGGTCATTCCAACGATTATTGTTAGTTTTGTTTGATACATATGTATCTATGTATGTTTGTCCTTTTAATTACTGCTATAGTATGTATGCTTATACATACCTGTTTTAATCCGTGAGACAAGTCTAACATGTCACCCTCCGTGTATGCTTTCTACCTCAGGTGTTGAAATCATCATAACTTACGTCATCGTTTGTTATATACTCCTCTGCTGAAGATGAAAGGCAACCACCTACAATTGCACTTGTCAAATTTCGTCATAAACTTTGATAATGATGATCATAATGATGATGGTGATCATGATGATGTTTAATAATAATAAAAGTTGTGATACAGTTTCTACTACTCTATACCGTCATCATTGTTAATATTTGAGAATACCGAAAGACAGAACAACACGCTTAAACACACACTTAATATTATGTATTGCTACTGCACACACACACATGTACATGCATATTAAGTGTGTACCTACATGTATATATAGATATATAAGGCGGCTAGCTTGTAACTTTGCAAATTTGCATCTCGCTCTGCCATCAGCATCGTTTTGTCGATGAGTAATGATGATATTTCGTTCAATAAAGCAAACTATACACAAACACATGCCGTATTCATGTCAAACAGTGAGATTATATCTACTCTAAATAGACAAAGAATGGACAGTTGCGAAGTATGTTGTTTGGAAATCCCCATTGAAGTCATTGCGGCGTAGTGTTAGTAATGAAAATGAAATGAATTTAAGCACATATGGTAAGGGAGCAGACAGACGTACCTAGGAGTATTATTATCGAATAACCGATATTAGTGTGTTTGTGTGAGTTCATAAAAAAAGATTAGACCTTAGTTGTCAGTAAAACAACTCTCAACTTGAGCACCTTCGAGTCTTTAATATGTGACGCAATATTCATCCCATTAATTTGTCTTAAAAATGGACTTCCAGTCAATTAATGTCATCATCATTGTCAAATAATGAAGCCTAACACCTTGTAAATATACCGATTAGCTCTAATCCCACCGCTAAATTTTCATAAACACGCTCTCCCTCTAAAACATTCTTTGCTTTTGTCGCACGTCTGCTAAAATGTGAAAGCCCGTTC
Organism: Orchesella villosa; assembly: GCA_036850725.1. NCBI lineage: Eukaryota > Metazoa > Arthropoda > Collembola > Entomobryomorpha > Orchesellidae > Orchesella > Orchesella villosa. Next base: position 1,758 of record JAANSM010000110.1, on the reverse strand, counting down.
GGAACGAGGCGGAAGCTTAGTTCGCACACAATTACACAAAAATGTAAAAAGTCCCATGTTCTGTATGTAATTGTTTCACTCCTGATCTACTCGAGCACGACAATTGTGTATCAAAAAAGTTTGCACTGAAGGCTCTTTCAATGGTGCGCGTTTTTGTAGGTATCCTCTCTGAATCGAGCTGGGTATTTCCAGTTTACATATCCTGATTTTCCGCCTCAGATCATTCCAATCGCAAAAGTACTGTGATGGTAAAGTGGCTAGAGCGTTTGATGTGCTTAATACATTATTACAATAGATATATTATAGTGGAGTAGAGTGGAGTACACGCAGTATGATTTACTTGAGAAGTTGCTACCCTACATGAAAACATTTAACCTAGCTTGCATGCATAAACATACGTTTTTTTGTGCGTTGATTTGCCTGAATATACGTATCATGCACAACAAATCTCTGGGTTTCCTCCAATTTTTCGCTGATTCAATACTATTTATTACAGTCGGGGAACGAGAGAGATGCATGGTTTACTATGCAAAATTTACGATATCTTTCAAATCGTCATATATATGATTATACACATTCATAATTACTGGAAAGTTCCAAGTGCATTATAAGTTGTTGCAACGTGTTTACAGGTGGTCCGCTGTTAGTTACCTCGAATGATGATGATGATGATAACGGCTCGTCTCCAATAGACCAGAGTCTCTCATAGCTTTTTGGTTTGAATGGAACTATTATGTTTGCTAGAAAGACAATGAAATCCACGCTTCCTTGTCCACTCACGCGTTTCTCTACACCATACCGGGAAGTTTTTCTGACCCGAAGCAGTTTTTTGTGTGTATACCAAACTAAACCAGCATGACATGCTAGCTGTATCGGTTTCGTCTCTCTCCTTTTGTGTATGGAGCAGGTCTGTCCCATCATCCTTTTTAAAAATTTTGATGGTATTTCCAACGTTCCTTGTTACGTCGGTACACATGCGTGTATAATGAATGTATATACATGTAGCTGACATTGGTTTGGGCTAGTACGTAGTCAAGTTGACTGTTCTAAATTAATTCATAGATCATCCATCCATACCCATTCTCAGGCTCCTGAATGAAAATGGTTTTCCATGCTTTACCTCACGTTCAAAGGGATTTCCCACCGGTACTACTATGATCTGGTGTGGAGCGATGGTGATAAAAACCAATTCCGCATCAGTGGTAAAGCTTGCGAGGACAATCTGATTATTGTTGTTTCTTCTATTTGGCACTGGGGGAAACAGTGACAGCCATTCATCTGTTTTCTTATAAATTAGCATCCTCATTTACTAATTTGTAGAGTTCAGCCTCATACATTTAAACATTTACGAGTCAAGTCGTGAAGTCATTCTCACCACTAATTTAGTATCCTCCTCTACTCAAATACTGATCAACAAGTGACGACCACAGAGTGTTCTCCGCATTAAGAAAGGATTTGAGACTTTTGGGGATTTCATTTAGTAGTGTTTAATGTTTGTATATTGGATGATAAATATCGTATATGTTATGCAAGCTGAAATATTACGTCCATTACATTCTTTCACAAAGGCATACGTGTTTAATTTACAATTGTCGCAGTGCATAGAATAGTGACGAACAACTTTCACTGTGAGGGAGTATTATCACATCACTCTGATTGTTTTTGCAGGTAAACACCTTACTCTCTGACAAAGCGAAAAGCACTTGAGTAAGGAATGCGGGGAGATATGGAAAATATGCATGAAATAACAAAGCTGTC
>JAANSM010000109.1:0-48006 GCA_036850725.1 Orchesella villosa | reverse complement strand
TGCCTTTCTCCTTTTTTGTTACGCGCAGACAATCCGTTAAACTCAATTTGTTGAGGGTAATTAAAAATGCAAATGGGATCGCAGGGGGTATTCAGTCAGTGCGGAACAAGAGGAAGAAAATATTTTGTTATTTAGGCTTCACTCTGTCTACCAACACCGATCCATCTAACTTTGAGACTTCGTCCAGATGTTCATCATTTAGAAAATACAACGCACATTCCTGAATCCTCATAATAAAATTAGGTTTTGCATTGCTAGATTTAGTGCCATATTTTTCACAATTCGTACTCTATTACAATTTGTATGCCTTTTTCAAATTATTTTAGTTCCGTAATGTACACGTAAAGTATCTAACTATAAATGATAAATTGTAACGCTAAGCGAAATGTAATGTTCATTATTGTAAGGCATATCGATCGGTCCACGTCTATATTGATGCTATATTTTGCAGCTCACTCTCTCAACTCACTTAATACACCATCCTAAAAGCACATAATTGGAGACATGTCCAATACCGGTCCCTTATACAGAAAGATGCAACATGCACCGCATTATAACCTGAACCCTAGTAAATTAACAATTTAAAAAAGGAAGCCTTATCGTTACCACAAAAAAGTATGCAAAGAATAGACGAGCGATTTGTTGTTTCATTATTGATATGATTCAGGTGATACTATGATGAGTTTAAATGCAATGCATGTGTATTGTCGTGTAAAGTGGCCATTAATCAGTGTCACATTAAGGAAGCATCTCAAGATTCATCAGAGGGGGTCCCCAATTTCAACCCCCTACCGTTCCACAAAATCAGGCCACTGTCAATTTTAGATCAACTCTGTATATTGCAAACACACAGTATAGCATCTCTCCTTGATGGGGAACGAGGAGCACCAATAATCAATACATGCAGTGAGTTTTTCAACCTCCAAAGATATGAGCCACGGCCCACGACTGACTGAAATGAATAAGTACACCATTCTAATCATCATCATGTCAATCCATTCATTCATTTTCTTCGTTCAGTCACTCAGTGGACGGGCCCAGCAATAAATAACTAATTAACTGATAGTTTCACATCAACTTGAAAAATGTGACGATGAAGTTGATGCTGCCGAAGCGATTCATGTTTTTTGGCTTGGTCACTAGTTCATTTACAGTGCTGCGATACTCTTCTGGTGGCCATATTATTCTTTGAGAGTCTTATGAATATGAATATAAATACACAGCTGTGTTGTTACGATGAATACTGAGAAGAGTACAAGGAATAACAATTGTTGTAGTCACTCAGAAAATCGGCTCTTTAATGGTTTTCGTTCGTCAACTTCTGACATTTCATCAGTCAAACAGGCGGACCTCCAACACCTTAAAAATTGTTCACTGACTCGTTCACCACATATTATACACTTAGAAATATCGCCGAAGAGCCTGATATGAAAAACGTTGTATGGATCATTTATTGCCACCAAGCAAACTTAAGAATACTCATCTTTCGAATGAATTGGCTTTTTGCTTTGGTCTCAATGCTGCATAGATGAGGCTGCTTCGAAATAAAATTGGAATGGGATGATGAGGATCAGAAAAAATATATAAGGAACAGTCTGAATAAGGATACAAAACTTAGTTGAGCAACCAAAATGTTTCCTTATTATTTACCATTACACCAATTATTGTCGAAAATAATTGGTTAAACCTACACAAGATGGTCAGGATGGCCATGCCTGAGCATCATGTATCAAACCTCCTCTATTTAAATGCATTTGAGGAAGAAATTGAACCAAAAGATGAGATGAAGAATGAAGAAAATTGGGATCAATAAGTAATGTGCCTGATTTAGATAGAAACCAAAATGTTGTAAACAACAGACATATTCCTTAACAAAAAAACTCTAGATACAGGAATTTAGGGTCGTTCTCATATGTTCATACACAAAAATTAGTCTCCCACCTCCCTTCTTTCTCATTTTAGTAGCAAAATAACGCAAGGAAAAGCGTGACTTCACAACTTCGGCAATCTAAATGATTTTCTTCACGAGAGTTAGTAAGTGGCTTGGGGTCATAAGTTGTGTAGGGCCTGTGGCAGAGCAAGCCACAACAAGACTGTTTGAGTCGGGGTGAAATGAGATTTCTTAAAAGAGCAACTTATACTTGCTGCTTCATGGGCACTCAAATACCATTTTACGTTTCCTTCTCTGTGTTCTCTTTTTTTAAATAATGGCGATGATGATACGACAGAAATATTGGATGAATGTCCGACTGTGCTTCGAATTGATTATTTATTGAGTGATTCGAATCCAATCAGTTGGGCTATTTGTCTGTCTAGCACGCAGGAGCAGGAGAAACACAAATGAATGATCTCATCATCATTCTTCAATCATGGTTTTCATATTTTTCATTTCGTAAATAAAATCATAATGAATAGCGAGCAAACAGATAACAACTAGACTTGTGTAACTGGAAGTACGATGATGATCATGATGATGCTGATCAAGTTTTTTTAAAGAAGGTACTTGTTCCATGTTACAACTCCTCAATTCAGAAGGAGAGGTCAAGATAAAGATCAAGACGTGGAGAATAGTCTACTACATTGTATGTTGAATACAGAACGGAATGAAAGCCAGTTAGCTAGCTGTGTCTTGAATGACCAGTGGATTTGCAAACAAATATGCTCGATCATGATTTCTAAAGTGAAATTTTTATTGTTCATTATCCAATGACGATTCCTATTCTTCATTTCGCTCTCTTTATTATTTACAATGTTAAGATATTCCGCGAAATGAGCAAGGAGGTTCTTGAATCACCATTCACACACTGGCTCACCTAATATCTATTATATAACTTTCAGCCGAGAAAGACCATCGAATATATTTGATAATTTTGGCGAGTTGATTGGATACCCCATCACTACCACTAATACAATTTACATTACAAAACGTACCGAATGTTCCATGTAATAGCCATATCATCATCACAGCATTATTCTGCATTGAAACGCCAAAACGGGGAACAATATGCTATACATTATATTGTGAGAATTAATGAAGCTGAAAGAGTTGGGTTGACTGTGCAGACGAGATAAATAGATTTATCACCACCAACTCTCTGTTCTGTTTGAAAGAGAGATCTCTCTTCAAAAAATCCAACTGGGCTTTGGAGAAAAAGAATGGGAAAAAGGAAAGTGGCATAAAATTGCAATTTCCATGCTTCTCAGTCTCGCCTTTTTTACAAACTCCTCCGCTTCATCTCATCACTCAAAAGGCAGTGGACTGGCACTAAAAGGGCTCACAAGCTCTGTGAGATGCTCAAGGGGAGACAAGTTAACCAGTAGCTCACACACACACCAAAATCTTTAGGGGCTCACACTCTTCCCTCTCCAAATAAAAAGTGATACACGCCTCACGGCAGTGGGATGACGGACGGACAGAGAATATATACATTGCCTATGTCATGCATGCCATCTCCATAAAAGTAGATTTGGAGAAAAAAGGGTTCCAGCATTGAGGCACAACATGGTGAGTAGCAGGAGTTTATACGCTTTTAAAATTTTTTTTCTAGCTGTCCCTTAAAACCAGCGCGGTCATCATCATCACCATTATCAGCCTTTACAATTCATTGTAAGTACTCCTTATGCACAATTTTAATGCGTTTTAATACTTAAAATGGATCTTTAAAAGATGCAGTGAGATGTCTTACTTCACTCTTCGCTCTTTTACTCTTGACTCCGTCTTAGTGTGCCATGTCACGTCACGAATATTCTCCAAATAGATTCACTTTAAATTTAGTAATCTTATTGTTAGCGTTGTCATTTACACATCCTCCTTGAAAAAAAATCAATATGAAATGGAAGATGGAAAAAGTGAAATTGACATCTCGATTTTGAAAACAGTCGAATCATGTAAGACTTTTGGTAAAGTAATCTGGAATTCTTTTCATGAATGCTACTCAATCGTGCAGCCATTTCATTTACAATGAACCAACCCATCAGTAAAAAGTGAATGTGTACATTTTATGACAGATTATTGATACACTGACATCCTTCGATATACTTCGTTTTCAGTGTACCGACGACCCTTTAAGGTAAAATGTACTTAATAGCATTATGTACATTCTTGTTTATTCTGAAGAGGGAGACAAGGAAAGAAAAAAAGATTATTGATCTTGGTCAAGGTAGCGTAAGTACATTAGTAGAGCGCAAAAAAATCTTGACACTAACATTTGTTATCTTTTGTCTCTTCCATCACATATCAAGAGAAGGAATGGAGATGGCGTAAATGATAAAAACTCATGACAGTCACTGATGGTTTTGTCTTCCGTTTTTAGCTTCATGTGCTCCTCCACACTCTAGCATCTTCACTTTTGGCATGCAAACACGCAAACAAAAAAGCTTATAAAGCAGCTTCCAGGCAGTAAACTTTAATAAAATTAAGTTACTTCGCTAAAATTCTTCGAGTCACACTTGAAATGTTTCAAAGACTTGGCAGACATTGAGGCACTTCTTCCGTTTCTATTTGCTGAGAAAGACATGCAACCCAAGCAACAAAAGTGTACATTTGATACTCATGATTCCAACTCTGATCATGCTAATGCTAATGAAATAATAATGAAGACGATATGCATGCGCTCATCTCACGCAACAAGTCAATGGACCTCTTAGAAATACTCCAAGTATATTTTACATCTATCTATCATATCTCTCTACTTCTTTGAATCAACAAACATTTTGATTGTGCATGAGAACTGAGAAATCTCGTGATATTTATAATAGTAAGTAGATATGATGCTAATCCTAATCATGATAATAATAATAATTATCCTTAAGAAATCACCCTGTGATGATGACTATGTGCGAGCTTTAGAAACGTACTATTAGGTGATCTATTAGGCTCTTGTGCGTGCTCAGGCTACCAGACTTCGTCCTAGAATGTAGAATGGAACTGAACTGGACAATGCTACACAAATGTTTATATTTGCAAACCGTACAATAAGTAGTTGCATGTAGCGTAGCAGATGAATGGAAATATTAAGTCTGTACTAATAATTCACATAAACAAACATTTTCTACTCATATTTTTCATGACCTTTTCCAATTAGATCAGTACAAAAATGCTCATCTAACGCTCAAAAAATTAACATTACTTCCATTCGTTACGAATTCTGGACGAGTTCATGAGGTCACTGACTTCACTAACATCTTGCATAAAGTTTGCAAATCTAATGGTTTTTTTGAATGGATTTTATTGCTACATCGCACTGACGCGAGTCGTAAAAGTTCCAAGAAGACAGTAAACCATGGGCATATGGACAGATTTGTGATGTTGAAATTGATGTTTATCAAAAACCGAGCGAAAAGGATGATGGAGACAACGACAACTGCAACTATTTGATTGAGAGGATGGTGATAGTGTAGTGGTGCTGCTGAGTGAGTGATCACACAATCATCAATTTTCGTAGCGTGTATTCAGTGTATTGGCATTTCTATTCTGAACGTGAATTTTGAGAGAGAATTTTGTTTTATTATTCATTATTTACACAAGACGCTTGACACGTTGCTCGTCTCATCAACCGTAAAATCCCGTCAATAGGTCGACATGCAGGTCATGAGTTATGGTGCGGCCGTTCTCTGGATTTTAAATTTAAAACCTGACCGTGAGTCTCTTCTGTTACAGGATACAATATTATATGTAGGTAATAAGACAACGACACACGTATGAGGAAAACTCTTATTGTCATTGTCAAGTTGCTTCGCCCTAGGGCTAACAAAAAAGAAAGTACTTGTGCTTATATATGTGACTTTTTGGTAATAAGATTGGAGTGACTGAAGGAAGGAATGATATGATGCTATGATGGAGACAAAAACTATGCTGGGTGCGTCCCGTTTTATAAACTGAGTATTTTCCCCCTTCTTCTTTTCTTCCTGCTTGACAAGATGAATGTCTAATGAGTCGAAAAGCGAGTGAGCCCTTTTTCTTTTCTATCAAAAAGACAATGGAACAGTTACAGAAAGAAAAAAATGTTACGACATTAAAAATCCCTTGGTTTTGTGTTCTTGTGGCGTATGTACCTTCATAACATACCTTAGAAAATGGGCATCATGAAACAGAGGACAACAGGTTTTTTCTTCATGAAAATTTCGAATTCAGTCAAAATAATATTTCTTTTTCATTGCATAAGAACATATATCTATATATATCCATATGGAGGATAAAAAAACACGAGAAGATTCTCCCTTCCCTTTCCTTCTCTGCGTCCTTATACACGTCTTCACCTACTGGACAAGTGGAATGAACAGCAAGAGCTAGACTTTTTGTCACAAAGATGGATGATTGTCTGGGATCTTGAGATGTCTTGAGAAGAAAGAAGGAACGAGCATTTATAAATATTCAAGGGACCTCTTTGCCCTGTCTTCTTGCCCTTTTCCTAACTCGCATTTGAGACGACATGAGACTTTCAAAACAATGTCGCCTTCTTTCCCGAATTCCCAAAACATTCTGACAGTTACGGCAACAATCTCCACAAGAAAAATACACAATATATAATATACGTCTAACCACCGTTAAGAATAAAAATACTAATGGCTAGCATGGAATGTGACACAACGACACAGACCGAAGAATGAAACCCTAGACCCGCATATTTTACTTTACCTTCTTAATCGCTACCCCATCCCTACGACATTGCACAAAAACGCTTAACTAAATAAACATTGAAATACTTTATATACTTTATATATGTGTAATGTGTACAAGCAATGTCATGGGAAGAAGGGAGCAAAAATATTATATTCGTCGATAAATTCTCAGTAGAACGATTCCTAAGCAATCTCATCTATCAAATTTCGATTAAGGAAGATATTTCCATCTCGTTCACCAACTATTTTATCCCCCTGAGAGAATCCGGAAGTTTCCAGGCGTTTGAGCAAAGTGATCATTTATTACAGGTCATTCATTCAGTCAATGACTTGAATGTACTTCTTTCCTCTGATGGTGATATTATGGTCCACTACAGGAAATTCCGGTATTGCACTCCACTATCGTCATCCCAGCAGAATCCCGATCGGTCACTTTCCAGCCAAGTGAGATGAGGGGCAACAAGGAGAGGAAAGCTCATTCGGATTGCATACGATTCTAATCATTACACCATTCATGCAAGGCAAGTGCGACTTCAAATCAAGCTGTTTCTCTGAGAGGGGATTTTGATAGAACAAGCTCTGTTGAGCCTTTTCCTGAATTGAGAAGGTTGATGCAACATACATCGTGATGAAGATCATCATCAACATCATCTTTTAATACTTTTCTCTCAGGAAATGAGATCTTTTACAGTGACACAATGAGTTTGTTTTACAGATCCGGTTACATGATGCGATGGGGTGTACATCGTGATGAAGATCATCATCAACATCATCTTTTAATACTTTTCTCTCAGGAAATGAGATCTTTTACAGTGACACAATGAGTTTGTTTTACAGATCCGGTTACATGATGGGATGGGGTGCCCATTTTAATGGGGTCATCTACCCGGGAGCGGAGATGAGATTTTCTTTCTCTCCGGTTCACTCGCTTATTCCACCACCATCACACACCATCACCGCCGCCGCCGCTCTGATACTTTTTGCCCCTCTCCATCTATCTCTGCCGTCTTCTGGTTGCTACTGATAACGCATTTAAAACCAACACACATTAGAGCTCATAATATGCATGCATGATGCACCCAGACAAGCATAATGTGCCACGTAAAATGCACCCCATCCGACGCAGTGCAAACGAAGATATTGGATTCAATGTGTCACGACGTACGCACGCTTTATCCCATCAAAAAGTTAATCTCAGCTATCCATCAGTCAACAACAATGAATAGAGCTACTAGAGAGAGAGAGAGAGAGAGAGAGGAGAGCGGCTGGAAATAGAAGACGAAATAACTGAAAACCGTAATTTCATTCCATATCTAAAGCTTATACCTATTCACAGAATACTTGACGGCAAAAAAGAAAATACGACGGGAGAACATGAGAAATGACAAAATAACAAACAACGTTTTGTAGCAGATCCTGATTTTTTAAAGTATACATTTCAAGCTTTCATTTTTATAAAAAGAACAAGATGCAAAGAAACCAGAAATAGGTGGCACGCATTTCATTTAAACATTTTCCATGTATGTACTTCTGTATGTGCGGCAGTTACTCACTCCGATTTGAATGCATAATAATGGAATTTGTTTCACTTTGACAAGGCCGGGTGAGCCGCACATGTTCAAGTACGGAGCAATATGGGAGCAAACAACAAAACAAAGTACTTACGGCGATACAATTACATCTTACAACAACATAATTCACTTACGCACACACTATGCCAAAGAAATGTGTAAAGTGTTGTCACAACATTTTCTTTTTCCTCTTCAAGTGGAGTGGAGTGCTTACTTGCATTTATCCAGGGAGGGAGTAAACTAGCATTTTCAAGTAATAAAAGTAGAGCAGACTAGAGAACCCTCACAAAGCAATGGGAATTATATATGTACTTATGTATGTATAGCGACCTTTCTTGAGAAATGGTCCAATTTATAAAAAAACGAAGTATTTATTGGAGAGCATTATTTAAGGAAGGAGATGAGCCGAAACACTTTTGCACTTTTGTAAAGCTGTAAAATATTACGATGGTTTTTGTAAGTTACATTTGCAGTGCATAATATAATGTTTGTCACAATACGAAGCTTGAATGAGTGAAGGAGACGGAAATGTTGTGAACACATTCCCAGTTGCAACATGAATATATGTTTCGTTTAAGAATATTTCTATTTTTCAGTAGACTCTTCAGAGAGATTTCTAGAAGCGATTAAATTTCAGTGCCGGTACACTGTCAACCATATCAACTTTACTTGTGTGACATTCGATAACCATGTTTCCTTATAAAATCATACGAACTACAGTTAAAAAAGAGAGCAACCGAACAGACAAAAACAACGAAAGGAAAAGGTGCAATGGCTTTGATACATGTATACATCGCTATATGTATGAGGCAAATAGCATCATGATGGCAGCTACCGCCGATCATCATCGTCGTCAATCAGCACCCTATCCTGCCTTCCGTATGTCTCCTTTTTTGTGTGCATTACTTCAAATCTCTTTTTTTACAAAACCGGATGTCAAAATGCCTGCTCATACAAGGAAATGCTTGTCTTTCAGAAAAATTCCTATTTTTTCTCTTCACTTTTCTAACAGTAATCAAAATACTTTTTGGCAGCCAGTTGTCGTCATTCCTCGCATTTTCCTATACTTCGCATTTGCTTAGAGAAGAAAAAGTTTAAGTGAAGCTTACAAATACTTCCACAGATTTCAAGTGCAAACAAGTCTATCCCGACCTCAATTTCTCGACAATGTCAACTCATTTTTTTACTCCAACCGCGACTGCAAGTCAGAAAACGTTGTTTGAGAACTGTCACACAATGTTTTGAATATATGAAAACCATTAAAACAAGCGGGTGGTCGGGGTTAAAAAAACAAGGTCGGAGGTTAACTTTTTTCTTCTTCCCAGTCTCTTCTCTTGAACACTTTCGACAATACAATAAGTATGCAGTAATGTTGATGTGACGTGATTCTAAAAAATAAAAACCTAAGATGCAAGAAGAGCATTTTTTCTTTGAAAATCCAATAGCATAAAAAGGGCATAAGTGACCTCCTGGAGGACATTCGAGGACTGCCCCAATAACAATACCTTTGAATAAAAATACTTTTTATACAGTGCAAAAGGGTCACCTTCACACTAAACAACCAGAAAGTCCCAGAAGTAGGGAAAGTGTGCATCAACCTCCCGCACAGATAACACAACGATGATGCCACTGACACAAGTTGAGAATCAGCTTCTTCTAGCAAACGCACAATATTAGGTTTATTCAATACAATATGATATGAATAAGAAGAAAATAAAGCGTTTACAATTACACAATACATGTGAAAGTCTAAATAAGAGCTGAAATAGCTGCATGTTAATACACATCCACTATTAAGCTGACACATTTTAAGGACGGAGGAGGTCGATCTAAGTTCATTTCATTGCTTTTTACTTATTTAATTCCGTGTTACATACACTTCATAATATTCGAGACGTTGAAGAATAATCTGATGCAAATGTGCAATAAGGCTACCGACTAACGGGAGACTACCCGCTTAGAAATGCAATGCAATTCTCAAGAGCACGACAGTTGGTAGTTAATAATAACGAGGCGAACGATACGAGAGGGAAGGAGCAAGACGAAGGCAATATATATGGATATTATATGTACTTTGTGAGATTTTTATCTCTGTTACCTTCTTCTCCTCTCCACCTGAGTCAGTTGACATCGGAGATTATTGTTGTTATTATTACTATCATTGTTGTCTTCAAATGAAAGCCACAACCATACTTATTTATAGCTTGAAAGAAAATGCTTTGGTCCTGAATCAGTTTCGTCTTCGTCCACTCATTCGCCCTATTTGCCATACAAATATACACTGAGCAAGACAGAAAACTAAACAACTGAATTGCATACGCAATCATAAATCTCTGCCAACATAAAAATGGTGAGGCGAGAATTAATGTGTTTGTGCACAGCAGTTTGTGAAGCTGAAAAAAGTGTCTCTTCCTGCATGAACGAACACATCACATGTATATATTCTCCACCCTACAGCAGCCCATATACCTTCCTTACAACCTACACGCTATACAACACAGAAACCCATCAAACATTCATTCAATCCACTGCAGCCGATCATGATACTGAAAACGTTCCGAGAAAAAAAAATCATTGTATATTATATGGTCTATCCTAACGCCCTTGATTGTCCACAAATCTTGTGACTATTCATTCTAAGCGAGAAATTGCATGACATTAGTGAGGATATATTGTAATGTTTTAAAACGCTAGAAGGAGGACGAACACTCAACATGGTCACGTTGAACTAATTGATTAGCATAAATTGCTATACTTTTCTATTCCGTCGTCCCAAGCATTTCCTCGTGTTGTGTATGTTTTGTGACATGACATGATTATTAGCTACATGAAAAGGAGAAACAATGCAGAGGTTAAGTGTGGTCCTCATTCTTGAAATGCCTCGACCTAAGATCAACCTTCCTTCCTCCCCAAACCCTATACCATCCGTTCATCTTCTGGTACACTCTCTGTAATAAAAATTCCAGAAGAAAAAGGTTTGCTATTGTAACTGCATACAAGCTAGATCTGCGCACAGGTACATTTCTTTATGGTTGGATTTCTTGTACTTTTCACAAGACTGTTTGTAATCGTAATTTTCTTAAAATGTCTGTCAGCAACAAAGGGATATGCACTTCCATCTCATCTTGTGTCCCATCATCATACTCAAATGAGAAAAATGCAGCAAATAAAAAATATTGAGTGTGCGAAGAGTGAATGGCAGGCAGCATTCCAAAGGAACTCATTATTTCCCATCCCATGCTAGAATACAATCATCATCGTCAAGATCCAAGAATTATTCTAACTGTTTAAAAAGTCTCTCATCTCCTAATGAATGCGTCGCCTACTTCTTCTCGTCACAAATCCTCATATAATATGTTTCATTCTTTAGTAGTAAAGTTGGTAGCTGTACTGAGAAACTATTATTGCTTCTCTATTAACGACAAAATTGTTGTTGTAGATGATGAGTGGTCCACATGCACATAATACTAGATTTCTTATGAATGCACAAGGGTTAGTGCAGAATAAGCAGTGGCCCCGCTGTCTGAGGAACGTGATCAAAGATCATCAACCACGCTGGAAGCTGGAGACAGACGAGAACTCTCGTCGTCATCATGCCATCCTCCATCCTTTTAATACTGTCACCGTCACCGTCTAGCTAGGTATACGCTTCTTTCTACGCATATGCGTTGCATATTTAAACAATCTTATAAAACACGGAGGATGTTGATGAGGATGCACCCGCACCAGCAAAATCCATCGTATGTTGTACAGCAACTGAGCAACCCATGAAGTAAAGCCCTTGTTTGCTTTGGTAAAACGAAGTCTACTTGTCACAATGTCGTGCACTTGACCCCATGCTGGTCATCTCATTGCACGTTTCTAAAAATCTAATATAGTTGATACTTGATGCTGAAGAGAAAGACACGCATTGTTGTATGCTATATACGCTCGATTCTTTTCTGTTACATCATCATGTGATACCCCTCGTTATGCACAATGGAGCTTATTTGGATCGAGCTACTCCTGCTTATTCACCAACGATGATGTACTCTTTTGTTAGTTTAGTTTGGGAAAGTTAATCCGGGTCTCTCTTTTCATTCTTTTAATATTATTGTCAATGGGATATAATGGCGGGGGTGAATTGGGCTCTCAGCTGGAGACTGGCACCAACAAAACGCCCCCAATTCACCCTCACAATAGTCACAATTGCTCTAAGCTGTCTCAGCCTAACCTTTACAAAAAGAAATGCTTGTAGCACATATATCTATGCAAATATACTCCTTTTCAAATAAGTCCTCTGAGCTGCTCCTTCTTGTGACAAAGTCGTCTCGTGTTGTCGTCGTCAGCTATCAAACTCCACAGACGGCAATCCTCCACTCCATAATACACATGTACGTACCGGAGCAAAGGCTAAGACACTACAAACTACCTATTTTGTCCTAGTCTTGTCAAAAAGTAATGATAATAATAATTTTAAACTGTGTGTGCTCCTGTTTATTATCATACTTAATCCTTCATCCCAATTTTGACAGCGAATTGGAAAACAATCAAAGGCTGATAATCACTTGTCCTCATGATGAGGACCTCATCCCTCTTATTCATCCTACCAAAAATTCACTCACATTTTGTATCTTGTTGTTTCCATACACTCTAGTAAAGGGCCCCTACACATACATACAACATATACATACTTAAGACTTGGGCCTGCCCTTGTTTCTAATACTTTGAAGATGTAGGAGGTACACTCTTGGGGTGGACCCTTGTTAAGTGCTCCATCAAACTGTTTTGATGATAAAAGAACCGTGAAATTGGACACTTTGTTGTTTGCTTCACTTTTCACAATAGTGTCATGAATGCATTCTGTCTTGCCATCACCACTGACTGAACCATATGAATAAACGCTTGATTACAAACGAAAAGGACTGCTATTGGAATGCTATTCCCCTCACTCTTGTTACAAGAAACTATGATGATAATGATGGTGAGTTAAGTTAAGAACTGCCACCTGTTCTTACGCACACACTCCAACATTGGCATGCCATGTCATGATAAGATAATTTAGAGATTTATGACCGCAGTAACCACAGACAAGAGTAATTGTTGCAATTTTGACAGTTTGGTTTGTTTTGTCTTAGGTTCAGGTGCATCATGATTCTCACACTGTTTTTAACTTTTGGAAATGGAACTGCAATGATGGTAATAGAGGGATTGGTTGGAAAGATAAGATTTTTTGTGACAGATTGCATCTACCTATCTCTTTCATACAGTAGTGCAGTAGCTTGCTGATAACACGCACTTGCATCATCAGAATGGAGGCACGCAATTCAGCCCCACCGCAATCAACATGTTTGAACAATGATACCTCACATCAAAAAATTCGTTCGGTATTAGTGCATCACTGTACCTTCTTGTGTTTTAGATGCTTATCCATTTTACTCTAACATCGCTTATACAAAATATGCTTGCATACACAACAACATTAGACAACTATTACATCACATAAATTAAACTCCCTCGCTAATTTTATTTCAGCCTGCATTATATGATGTGATTTGACCTCTCAAATTCACATTAGTGATTGAAAATGGTAGAGTTGTATTTTTTTGCAGTTGACCATTCATATTCATAAGTAAAGCTAAAATAATGTCAAATTGACAATTTTACTTACATTGTGAAGTTTGTAGTAGAGTCCGCAAGCATTGCATACCGGCTCTCCATTTTGATTTCGCCTCCACAACGTGGTCGTGTTTGTTTTACAATTCGCACAACTCGTCCCTGCCCGTCTTGCTGCTGACTGCTTGAGTAGAAAAAAATACCAAAATCACACTTCATTTCTCATTGTCTTCACAAATAAGTCCATACATTTCGTAAGCTGCAGAGAAAAGCAAAATATATAAAGCAATGCAAAAAAGCATGTGTAGTTCTCTGGTGAGTAACAAGCGGAGAAACCCGACACGATTATCATTTATTTCATCAGCATAATTATTATTCAACACCATTTATTTTATGTGCCATATCAAGTGCAAATCCTGTCGTCGTGTGTCCATACACATCCATCAGTTAGAAAGAGACCAAGACGCACTGATACGAGATAACCAAAACTTGATGGTTGAACAGGTTGCACTGCACTATTTGCTTATCTTTTAAACAAAACTAGTAATGCTGCGCATCAGTAGGTTATAGCCATATCTTTCACATTGTGCACATTATATCATCCACAGCACATGATTAATAATGAGAAAGGGAAGAGGGACAACATGTAATTAGTGTATACTCTTCTATATCACACCTACCACCTAACCTAACGCCAACTTTATATTCATTCCACCAGCACAAATGACAAACAAACGATTTGTATAACGACAACGTTTCTTCTATTGTAAATATGTAATTAAAGAAGTGAAATGCTAGCTGATGGTGATGTGATGAGCGATGACAATCCGCATCCTAGCGATTATTATTATGCCGATATAGTTGTAGTTGCCGAAAGCTTACGCCTAGGCCAATTTTCATAATAATCCGTATCAACTATATCGCTTGAAATGGATCGCCCAAAACAAGCACATTTAAAATAATAGTGCACCTTTTTCTTTAAAAAATCAACCTGATGGTAATCGGTAATCGCACAACGATATATACAATATACGCAAGTGTACGCAAGCAGGGTTGTACTGCGCTTCACATGTAAGCACATGAAATGAAGATTGGAGGATAATGATAACGCAGACGTATTTTAAGACAAGTGAGGCACGCGCCTCAACACAGTTTTAACAAGATATGTAGGTATTTACATTTTAGTTAGCTCCCTACTAACTGTAAAGCATGGATATGAGATTACATGAACGTTGTTTTTACAGTCTCACCTCATTTAGCATTCTGATTTAACTTGCTGATACAATAACATTTATTATTTATATAGCTATCTTTATATTCAATATTGCTACTGTAACTTTGAGTTGAACTTTTTCAATTTAAAAAGCAGAGCATTTTGAATTGGCGTGGTCAACTTCTTCAATCAGACTTGATGAAGACAGACGGTCAATGAGCATGAATATTGTAGGCATGCATGAGCATTCATGAACAAGTTGTTTTCACATTTCATACATCCATTATTAATCCTCCCCTTATAACCTTGACTTTAATCCTCTACTACTGTAGGCTCATTTTTCACGTTTCGATTATAAAATGCAGCGTTTACAATTTTTATAGCTTTATGCATCTGTATATATGTAAGTACACCAAAATTTTATAGATCATATATTACTGATTAATGTTTTCAACTTGAATTATTGCTTCTTCAGAAAAATGTGCCGTAAAAATTGTCTGAGTTTACATATGTTCAATGTAATCATGATGATTTAGCATGCGAATTAAAATGGAGCACGCGTTTTACCGTTTGCTACGCATGAACTTCTGTTCATGCATTGACTTCAACAGACAGACATTTAATCCATGTATTTGCGCGAATGCAATTTTTAATACCATAATAATAAAAATTGTTAAAATCTTGCACAAAATGAACTAATGATTTTGAATTTCTTGCATCGCTAGGAAAAGTAAAATGTAGAGAAGGAATTTAAAATAAATCATTTTAATTTACTGAAGGATTGCAATGTGCTGGTCACCCATCCGAATCCAGTGTGGTCACGGGCAGATGAGGGGCGATGAGCATCAATACCAAATATCAATTCCACAAACAACCTATCTACTCTAGGCTATAGCGCTGCAAACATGCATACGAAAACATATGTAAAACTTGTTCTACATACTTAATTACATATTGTTGATTATTATTATACTTTTTAAATCGTTACACATAAAAATTAACCCCTAAAAATGAAAAGTTTGCATGAGATAGTAATTGCAATTATGAACTCATAAATCTTAAAAACCATTTTGGTTATGTGAGATAGAGATGGACATAATTACGTATACGTATGGTACGTAAGTGTACATGGGTATCACGTACGTAAATGCGTGATCCAGTAGAAGCCAGAAATTACTAATGTTGGTTAGTAAATTATATTGTTTTCGTCGTTACAACACATCTTGTAAGTGCCGCTGCGCTATACATAAGTGCTACTATATTTGTTGTCGCGTCAATTAAATTATCATTGCATAGATTTCCGTAATTAGTATGTTGAAATAAGATAAAAACAGAAATGACATGAAAAGGGACAATCAAGCCCAATAGTTATGCTACTTCCTCATGTGTGTATATAAACAGTGGTTCAAATCACAACAAATAGTTTCATTTCTCAGCTTTACTTCCAGCAAGAAAGTCTTGAAGAAATCTGTTCTAAAATAAAAGTTATGCTACTTCCTCATGTGTGTATATAAACAGTGGTTCAAATCACAACAAATAGTTTCATTTCTCAGCTTTACTTCCAGCAAGAAAGTCTTGAAGAAATCTGTTCTAAAATGAATTTTCTAACTTCAGTTAACATCGCATTTGTCGTTTTTCTTCTAACAATAGGTAACAAAACAATAAATAATAGAATGAGATTTTTTCACTGTTTATATTGCTTGAATGAGTACATTGTCTTATAGAATATTGCACACGGAGCCCTATTACTTCGTATATAGAATATAAAATTTACAATTCTTTCTTGATTCTCCCTCTTTCCAGCATTGGTAATGTCGACGAGCCTGAGAAAAAGAGATGTTGACGTATGTAAAGTTTTTCTAGAGTAAAATATTAAAAGAATCGTTTATTTTAAAGCTAGATTAATATTGCATTTGTATTGCAGGCAACAGATCCCGACGAAGGGTATGACCAATGGTGAAAAATCAGACTTTTGAAGACAGTCAAGTGAAATCCAACGAGTACATCGCTTTCCGATTAGTTACATACAATTCCCTGTACCTTAATTTTTTTCTATACCACTTGTTTTGACACAGTCATGGCATTACAACAATAAAGCACAGGAAATAAACGAAACTTGAATAGTAATTCACAACATTGTTCACGAGATTATACCTAAAATCACATAAACATTTCTATACATTATGTTTTGGTTCCTTCGGTTCTTTAAATCATTCACTAAATAGCACACAGATTTTGGTATTATGGAGGAGGTAATGGTGATATGGGCGATTATAAACTCTGTGGATTAGTATTGATAAGTAGTTTTGAAAACATAATAAAGATAATTAGGTGGTAAGTATCTACATTACAGTAGCCATCGTGTCTTGCGCTTCTACATCTTTTATTCAACAGTTGCACAAGACACTGACGTGCATTTGGCTTAAAGTAAGCGTAATGAGTGATGATCAGGGCAAGGGAACAGGATTTACTCTTTTGTGTTCTAACCTACCATAAAAGAAAACATTTGTACATTATGTTCGTATCCACTTAAACAGAGACAAACGAAAACGTTTTGTTCGCAGTGTCCGTGTTCAAGTAAAGTGAAAAAATGTGAATTCTTCAAGACCTATTGAGCTTCAGGTCATAACTCACTTGCTTTCATGAAATAGAACTATTAGTTTCTTCAATTCATCTTAAGAGCAAATAAAAACAGAAAAAACGTTTATTTTCTGAAAAGCTTTCTGTGACTAACATTCCGAGTCTCTTCATCATCTGTACTTGTCTCCAGCAAAATATACCTTTTTCTTGTCAGAATCTTAGAAGTCAATGAATGAAATATGTAAGAAATGGCTGAATGGCTAAGGTAGGACATTACTTATTTTTAACTTTCCCTACCAAATACAAGAACAAATGTTCCCTTTTTAGTTTCCAACATGCATAACCCAATCAGTTAATGTGCATAATTTTGAACAACATGGAGCATGAATTTACATAAACTGCACGTTGGTAAATCGCGGTCCAACAAGTATAAATTTGTATTTAGAATGTTAGCATAGGAAGCATCGAATTGTGTGGCTCGAAAGATGCACTTATACAGTTAGACGTTCAGTTGACTGAGATTTAAATTTGGTTGGAACCAAAAAATGACAGGACAATGGAGACAAGTTGACATTTCTTGCAGACCGACAGGCGAGACGAGTGGCGACAGGGTATAGACATCATACACCTTTAGAATATAACTAATACTAATACAATGGCCAACACTTGAAAGCCTTCAACTTTCCTTCTTCAGTGCTACTACGGACGGAGTCAGAAGAATAAGCATACATGACATAATCATTTGAAGATATTCTGGATCTCTTTTCTTTAATTTTATTTGAAGTCTTGCGTATAACAAATTATTAATAGTGCAAAGTACAATGCTCTGGGCGAAGGCGAGACGCTTTCCACCTAAAAACATATAAAATTATGCTGGAATGTCTATATAGTATTGATTTATTAGTTTGTGTAAAATACAACAAACTTTAAACTACATCATTAAACTGTTAATGTCCTAAAAAAGCGAAAACGGCTAATAGCCGCAACCACCCAATGCTTTCCTTATAACATAATTTATCTCATCCTCCCCCAGTCTCGGCATCTTAGAAAGGAGATGTACTACGTATTATATTGATCGCTGACATTACTCCAAGAGGATAAATTCATCTTTCCTTTCGGATAAAATCGACGGAGTACGTTAGATACGCTTGTATAGACGCCCATTCATTCTTTCTTTCGCAATTCATTTTAAGACATGCACACAAATAGTAATCCACATGCATCCAAATTATTTATTGCTACCATTGCTGTGATTGTGACTGAAGAGTATTATGAGCTACGACACAAAGAGAACCACAACAAAGTCTGTAAAGAGTGAGTCAACAAGGCTCCAAAAAGATTAGAATTTAGTTTCGAGTCAACAATCTCATCTTCTGTTGATGGTCTAAACTCTAAATAGAGTCTACATAAACAGCCATCTTTTACAATTTAAATGCCTATAGACACGTTTAGAATAAATATTCTACAAATGTATCACAACCTTATATGAAACGACTACTGATATTTCGGGGCAGAGAAAGAGAAGGAAAAGAGATTTTCCATTTATTTCAGCTGGTTTGGTTGTGAGTGAAGAGCGGTAGTGGTATTCTTGAAAAGGGAGAAGTTTTATCACAATCTCTTTCCTCCCAGATTGTGATGCTACGCTCCACGGCATTTACCGAGGTTTCTGATGAGATTGCTACAGAAAATGAATATAATGGGAGGACGGTGAATTCGATGAGGAGGACAGGGAAGATAGATGGGAAAATGGAACGAGGCATATTCTTTCGTGTCTTGCAAGTGCTAAAGTAAAGTTCTATTTTCATTGCATTAAAGATTGGCGTGCTCTTCTTTCGTGCTCCACTCACTATCAACTCCATATTCTATGGAAGCGTCTCCTTTAGAAAGAGAATGATAATGTTGGTTGGCTGATGCTCCAGCAGAATTTTGAAAATGCATCTCGACGAGAAACGTGAGATAAGCCTGGAAGAAGAAAAGGGAAGAAAAGAAGGGAATCGGGTTGGGACGGAGAAAATACGGGAATGCGCCGGTCTATATTTCCCTTACACATTTTATCCATATGCAATGTTCATGTGCACACATAGTCACACTGGATTATCGCTCGTGAAAGAGATGGAAGGAGAGTTAGAGAGACGTGTGTTCTTCTCCAATTTTCTCTTTCTCTCTCAAGAAGTATAGAACCAGCAGAGCTGGTGGTCTCACTCTTGTGAAAACGACCGTTGTTAGCTACGCGACTACTACTGCTGACTCAGAGATTACATTCTCCAGTGAGTGTGTGTGAGAGAGAAAGAAGAGAGAGAAAAGTGAGGGAGACAAAAATCGACCGTGTCGGTTCGACGAAAAACGATGAGGAGGGGCTCCCTTGCTCTTGGTTGCACTCGCATTTCGCTCCGAAAAAACTCTCTGCTACTACAACTATTCATTCCTCCTCCGCATTGTACACACGAGTGATATCTTGTAGCTCGTATCTTCTTTCTATATTAATGATATATCATTGCGTGTATATAGTATAGATGCATATAGTTTCTAGCTAGTAGAGAATCTGGGAACATGAAACTACAAGACGGGGACTCGCAAGCACACAAAATTTGATGATGAGGATGAAAATGAAATCGATTGGCTAAATGTTCCCATTAAGAAACAACTGGTAAAAAAGAAACGAGCCAACTGAAAATCACAATTGTCATCCCATTTCCGAGTTAAGTAACTATGCTGCTTGCTTAAGGAATTTGAAGTTGAAAAGGGAACAAAAAACGGCAGAGGGAATGAGCTAAATAAATATCCCATTTAATTTCCCATTTTGCTCTCTGTTTGCTGATGTAAAGACAGTGTGGTGGGTAGCAATATGAGAAATATAGAAACGCATTCCATTTTCTCTCCCTAAACTCCCCACATTATACACTCTTCTCAACTTTGAGAAAAATACTTTTGTAGAGTTGAACGATAGAAACTGTAGTAGGACATTTTTGGAAAATGGGAAATTGCTTTACTCATCCGGAATAAGAAATGCACGTATTATGTATGTGCACTATCCATAAGTGTTTTCCTATCCTAAGAGGATTCCATTCCGGTAAAATAGTAATGACAAAAAACTTCCTTTCCTTAGTGTGCTCGCGATTTTAAATGGAAATGGACGCTACAGCTAGAAAAGTTATCGTGAGTTGAGGCATTGATGAAGTTTGCGTAAGGCTTACTGGTTTAGTCACATCAACTGAAAACTCTCATTGCTAAGTCTTACGGCCCTAATATAATGGCTCCATGAACGATTAAGAACAATCAGCGCAGGCTTCATTGAGCTGATGCGAAAAAAACTCGTAAATACATTTTTTCATATCATATCAACTAGCACCAATCTGATCCTTGTACTCAACTAGTTATGGAGATGAAATGTTTTCATGCGAAATAGCATAAACAGCTTTAAAATCATTGACAAGCACGTTTAAAAAGAGTGATTGTCGAATTGTCATTATTTGTTGATAGAAAACAATATTTTACAGTTATATTTCCAAAAGGTTTAGCTTGAAGACTAATGGAAATCCTATTGCATGTTCTAGTACTTTTTTCCAGCTTGTAAAAGGTGCATGTATGTTCGGAGTATATGATATGTGTAGCAGAAGAAGTAGCAAAAAAGTAAAATGTCTGGGTTGGGACAAATAAATTGTATACAGTACTTGTTCATATAAGTACGAGCTCGGCGAGTGTGTAATACGAGGAGAGGAGAAAAAAGAAAGAAGACTGGCAAACACATAGATTATCATGATTACACAGGTAAAATCTAACGGACAAAAGGGGAGCGAGTGCGACATAATAATAGAATACAAGAGAAAGATAGACATACACAATACGCACACATTTTGTACAAGAGGACGAGGCACAAAGCCACTCGATTGTGAATGGGCTTCCAGTGGGGACAAAAATGGATCCCATCATCTGTCCAAAAACATGCCCATGTATACGCTTTACATTTTATAAACGTACTTATTATCAGGCACTCTTTTTGCCTTTGCTTGGGACACGGCTCAGCCTAAAAAATTTTTTTCAGAGTCACTTCATATATATCACCTTAAAAATAATTGTATCTATGTATGCGTGCTTTATTGCATGTACATATATACTTCCCCTTTGCTTTGTTAATACCTGAGTCACTAATTCATTCTCAACTTGAACAAGAATAAATTTCGCTTTCAGCCTTGTTTCATCATTGCCATCATCATGAAATGGGACAAACAAAAAAGAGTCGAAGAAGCGAACACATGCTACGTTTTCCGGTAACTGTAATTCAGTTGCTTTTTTATGCTTCTGTTGTTAAAAATTGAGGCAGTTCGATAAAAACCCACGAGTTTACAAGCAATGGAATACAACAAACTTTTGCTTTAGTAAGGTTTGCACCAGTACTCCTGTATACAATCCGAGTTCAGAGCTCATTTAAAAGCCGCATAATATTGAATATACGTTTCCATAATAGTATTACTTAAATATGAATGGTGACAAAAAAAACGCACTTGATTCCGATTTACTACGAGATTAAGTGTGTTTGTGTGTGCACGAAGCACGCTTTAGTAGTACAAATATTATGCTAAATCCATGATGCTACCTCGTTTGACGTATATATTATTTTTCACCAATAACTTACGAGCATACAGCTATTCTTAAACTATATTGTAAGTTATTGAATCTCTCAACTACCTGAATCTGAGTAAGTTACAACCTACTTGACTTTCAACTCAGCCTTATGATTTTTAATTGGTATTAAATGAAATGATGAGTAGTACCATATATGTATATATGTAGGATATAGTAGCTATACTGACTGAGCTTGCTTTTTGTTCAAAATATTTATTTGTATCTGGTGAACTATTTCTTGAGCAATAATAATAATTGGTATTGTCGCGTTCACATTCAACATTTATTAACATGTGAACTGCGAGAAAACATCTAAAAACAACCTAAAGACCATTATCATCTTCCCTGATAACAATATTTGTTCATGATCTTCTCTCACAAGAAAAATGAGCAACTACAACTTGAAATAAAACTAGGCGATGCATATAAATTACAATATTATTCACCACGACCAAAGTCTTTTGAACAAAAGCACACAATAAGACTCCAATTAATTTCGTATGGGAAATGAGATTCGCTGCAGTTTCCAAGATTCTGGAAAAAATTCACATCAAAAACTAGTCCGCTCAAGTCGAGGTGAATAGATGATGATGACTAAGGAGAGTGTAGTTTTGAGTATAAACATAAAAAACATCATTAATAGTCAGTCAGTCACATATCTTTCTAGTTTCCTCCACCATCCATTTCTAATGCAAGCGGTGGTATTTCGTAATGTACAAGAAAAACTCATTCACAACTTTATTTTTATTCTCATTTTCTAGATGCAAAATGTAATAATGAAACCGGAATTCCAAAAAATATATCTCACGAAGGATGGATGGAAGTGAGAAGCAGGAGGAACGTGTACCTAATAATGAATATGAAATATGAAGACTTGACGTACATTATATAAAGCTAGCAGTAGACCACCACTGGTACCATAAGCAGTGTAGTGCAGTAGTAACTATTTACCTTCTAAGTTTTTGTGTACGCTCCATCACACAAGTAATAACCATTACATTTGTAGCCATTCTTCATATTTAGCACAGCACATTAAATTAAGAAGCAGTCCGACCGCATATGGAAATGAAACGGCTGAATGCTGAATTTCAATGATTCCCCTGAGAAATATCCAGCTTATGTACTAGTACTGGTTACTAAACTAGTGCACACAGCAAAACTTGGCTTTTGCTCAGGCTGCTCAGCTAATTAATGGTGTTGAGCGTGATATCATTAAAATATTATTTTATTTCCCCTCCTCCTATCCTCTTAGAACAAAAACTGCAACAGGAACATCATCATCATTAGCTAAATGTCTTTCCTTTTCTCTCTCTCCCTTATTTTCAGTTTACTAACACAAAAACTTTGTGCATACCATTTTTATTTCAGTTCAGGCATATCGTGTAGAACTTGAGTTCGACGGGTAGAAATAAACAGTGCTGGCGATGGTGGTTTGCACGCTCTGCTGAATATATATATATGCATACATATGTATATAATATTTCGTTGTTCATTGTTATCAAGTTATCATTAATAGTGAACTTAATACCTACTGACGGTCCGCTGAAACGGATACTCATATTATGTATGTATAGACGACCTTGTGCAATAACAATTTCAACTCAGGTTTAATTCAACCAAGTGGCCGAGTCACACAGGAGGTAAATGATATCTCAACTAAGAATATAACATTAACTTGCTGCAAAACTGGTTCACTCTTAGTTTTATAATTCTGAGTTGAATATTAATATTGACAAATCAAGGTTGTTTCATCGTTAATTATATTTTGTCCGAAAAGTACTTCACGCGAACTTGCTTACATGTCATACGAGGTTGATCAGACAAATCTGAATATATATGCCAAATTCTAAATCATTTTGATTAAAAAAATCGTAGTTTCCTAAAAATGCAAAATATACACATCTCTTTTTGCGAAATTATTTATAAAACCGCAAAAACATGACATGGTAAAAAAAATAGTTTCGAAGCGATTTCATCTTGTACATAAATGTTATACGAATTTGATTTTAGCATCCTTGATTGGACGTAGGTTTAGGTTCGCTTGATCATATTTAAGAGTTTATGAAAATAACTAAAAGCGTCAGAAGGTTGCTGTTATACGCAAGCAAGTTATCAATAATTATCTACATTTATAGGTTCTCGAATGACCAATAAAGCAAACATAGTATAATTATTGATGAGAATTTATTCTCGACTTTTAGAAACTTAATTGTTTGGTGTGAATTATGGATCGATACAACCTACTCATATATACAATACAAGATTGCAAAACTACTTTTGACAAATTGATATTGATGATCAACAATCGGCTCAAAATCACGTCTTCCAGAAGTTATAAAATTCTTATTCTGTTTAAGTGGCTGCTCAGATTTTCTACCAAAATGAATTGCATTTTTGAGTTCAGCAAATGAATGAATGAAAAATAAAAAAGGTTCTGAATGAAAATCTCCCAGGGTGTAGCAATAAAAACGTCAAATTCGCTCAGCCTTATCCAAGTTATTGCTTCACCTTGTTTTTTTCATGTGAGCCGACAAGGCTTGTACTCTACTTCCTCTCCTTTTCTTTAGGAAACAAGTAATCAGCACTGCTAGAATTGATAAGCTATCTTCATGAAACTATGTTTATGTGAGAATCTTGCATTACGTATCCGCTCTCCCTCTCTAATCTTTGTGGGCAATCACTGATTAATTCTACCGATGCAATGTATTCTGATTCTTACTTCTTATGCCCTGTTTACTTATCTCTGCTCACACTGCATCTCAAAAAGCGTATTATCTTTACCCTCCTTGATTCCCTTCCGTTTTCAAAAATAACACCATGAAATATATAATCTATACATTCATATGCTGTTGTTAATCTTTCTTTCAAAATCAAAGAAAGTTGTTATTTTCAGTAGTCCACAGGGAAAACCCTCCATGAACAAGGTGTAAATCCATAAACAGAACCACAGCTTGTTACGCTGCAACTGTTTCATTTGCGCTCTTTGAAGATACACTGACGGCGTTCTTTACACTGATTCTCAAACTCGCTGTTCCGAAAGAGTTGGAATTCTGGGGCGATTATGTATTTTAAGAATAAAAATTATTCAATCAAATCAAGAGAGATTGCGAATTCTGTCAATATTTTTGCTGGTCTGTGTGATTAATCAACAGAATGACGAGACAAGTTGGAAGACTGATGCGCAAATGAAGCAATAATGCTAGAGTTTAACATGATTATAGATCTGTAATGTGTTGGTACGTATGACGCCAGTTTTCATAAAGAATTTACAACAAAGGTTGCTTGTTATAGTTTTAAATTGCTGTATTTGAAAGTTGAAATATCCAATAACTGTACTATATTTTGCTTAAGGCATGCACGGGATCGAAGATTCATTCGAATAAAATTTCATTGAAATTGCAAACAAATCTGTTAGAAAATATTTATAATGTTGAGTCTAAACTCCTTACAAACACTTAAGCTTGCAGTTGCAACTCACAGTTTACTTAAAAAATACAAGTTCACAGTTGTACTTATCCCCTTAGCTTTATACCGTGAATTTCTTGTCTTCATGGACTGTAACTCCCGTAATATGATTTCCGACTCCGATCGATATTCACTGATCGTAAGTTGCATCATGCAAATTTATAAAAATGCAAAGACGCAATTTTGAGCGGACAACCAACGACGCTTTTATTGCTTTTTAACCTTTTCCATAAAACCGTTACATAGCCCTTGTATTTATTGTTAAGTCCATTATTTTTGTTTCAGAGAACAAATATGAGTTAACTTTAATAAAAATACAGACAGCCAAAGCCAAAACGGCAACACAAAAGTAGAGTATGAATGAGCTATTATTATTTTCTTTCCTCTGAATACCATGAAAAAAGTTAGACTCTGAGAAAGTCCAAAGTGTAAACTAATATGATTATACAGTACGAGACGGATGAGAATGTAATTGCGGATAATCACAGTTTATAGCAATGTAAACAGAAGGTGTGCGCTACATATTTTAGCATGGTACGTAAGGAATTCATTGAATTGCTATGTTTACTGAACAATTATCATGTCTTCATTCAGCTATCTAAATATTATGCACTGTAATCAAATGGTTGTTCTTCTTTTTGTTATGCACAGTACATTAATACGACATTTTACATCAACTCCAAACACCCGAAAGTAAAATTTGTTGCTCGTAAAACGTGCAAATACTAATAAACTATCAATGTTTCTGCTCAAACCTAATAATAGCATGTTAGCGAAGCATATACTTAACATATAATATGTACATACATTAGCACATGCATAATAAAAAGGGCATAAATATTGAACCTAAACGAAAAATCTTTCGATTTTTATCTCAATCCAAAGCAAACAAGACACATCTGCTGTTTTTATACTATGTGAGTGTAATTGAATTTATGTCCGTTCCTTCTAAAGATTTCTATTTTTGGATGCGGAAATTTCTTTGGAAAGGCGGAGAGATGTTTTTGGATTGCTGCATCACCACTTAGCACTCGACGCATGTTTTCCCTATGTATCGTGTAACAGAGTGTACAAAAGATTTGGATAGTCCCCTCCTATTTTTCTTCCTTGTTACAGTTGATTTTGTTGCCTTTGCGTTGCTGTGTCGAGTGGAGAGCAAGTCACTCTCTCCTCTCTCCATCTGCTATTTATCGTTGCTTCGTATTGTGCCTGTGTTCTCTGTATGAAAAAGTGAATAGTGTAAAGCATAGCTGTAGGAGCGAATGTTGAGTGGATGTGGCGTATGAGAGAGATGGTACAAGTGATGCAGATTCCATCAAGTGATACGCGACCACGATGGCAAGTCAGATACGGGAGGATGGCAATAGAGCACCATTAGCAACACAGCTTCTTGTTACACTCTGTGTTTTGCCTGTGGCGACTATTGCACGTAATGCAATGCATCATATCGCACTCCTCTTTTCCCTCTGGTTCTTCCTTTTTCTGTCCTCTTCTGCATTCTGTCAGCTAGCTGAATAGTCTACAAGCTAGTATTTTTACATTCTCATGCTCTGTCTTACGGTTTCATGAAAAAGTCAACTGGTTGTTATGCGTGTAAATCGGATATAGCAGTTGCTTCCTCTTTGCTATGCAATCCTTCTATCAAGTATGTGATTGTTGAACAGAGCTGCTCAATAATGATTATGCTTTCCTCAGAAGAGTTCCTTTCAGAGATTGGGCAACATTATTTGCACTAACTGTTTAACCATTTTCAAAGAAATAAATTCATAAACAAAAACAAGCCATAATGGAAGGAAATAAATATAATTTTTACTAAAACAAATGGGATGAGAAATTCACACCTGAGAAAACATTGTACAAGACTGGATTTAATTATTTTTGAATGGGTTACCCAATATACCCGTTATAATTTTATTCTTATAACGTCGTTTTGTAACAGAAGCGATATTCTTTCTTGTCATTGTTATCCAATGCTTAGTTTTTTGCTATTTACGTTCAGATTTCCTCCTTAGTAAAATGCCATTGGTTGTACGTTACAGCCTACTTAAAGCATCAAGTAATAGTAATCCAAACTCCATTCAACGTGAATAGAACAATATATTTCTTTAAAATTGCATACACAGTGTAGGCTAAGCGTTCAACTGAGCTGGAATGGGTTTCAAAAATTTGTATGACATAGAAAATGTACATTAGTTTTTGATCAAACAACATTGCATTAAACTTTGAATAAGTGCTTCGTCGTCTTCCTTGCCTATACAATTTAAATACTCTTCTGCTTGCCACAACCATTACCATACAATAGCTATAATTCTCATCCATGCTCATACACCATTATCTTATCTCGATCACAAATCACATCTTCTTACTTTCGTTCAAGGGAAAAATCTTTTTACATCTGATCTGTAATTGGGATGCACATGATGGGGATGAGTGAATGAACGGAGAAAATGTTACTTTTGTCCGCATGTATTTATGTACAATACTTTACAATTTACAATATGCACCATAATAAATAGATACTCTTTATGTGTGCAACATAATGGAATTTCTTAGTTTTATTAAATATGAATAGTAAGCACCACAACATTACATTGACATTCGTCATCGTTTCACAATACAAGGCAAACTGCAATTGGATTGGTGGTTGAACATTAGATTTTTTAATACTGCTCTCGAAGTCAATGCTCGTGTATGTGTGTTAAGCAAGCTCTTTGACTGAGATGCATGTTTATATTAGCAACAAAAAGTGAATAGCCTACGTTGCACACAATAGCAGGACGAAATGATGATGTGGAGCTGAGGAAATACACGAATGAATACATTATGAAAATCAGGAGAGAGTTCGTTTTACAGCAACAATATGATAAGTGATTGTACTAGTAGGCAAAAGCAAAAAAATAAAGGGATGAAGAAAGTCGTGACAAATTCTGTCTGCTATGCGCTATTTTCTTGTCCTCCTCACCATCACAGTTTCGTCCTCCTCCTCCTTCCTCTTCTATCTGTGCTGAGCAAGAAAAGCCGTCAGGATAATAGAAATCACTCAGAATACCAAAAGTTAAAGCGGAACAATAACGAGACACATGTACGCTGAACATATTGTGCGCAGTTCATTTCGAGTCTCTTTAGAACTTCAGGGAGAGAAAAAAGCGTTTGAAAACATGATGATGCGTGTACACTGGCTTTATCACAATTTACATGTATACATAGTTGAGCAAACATGAATAGAGCGCAAATCATGAAAAATAGAGATTAAAGTTGCAGATAAAATATCACATTCAATTCTTCCTTCTCTGTTGCCGTGCTACTATCTATGTATGCATGTTACGATCTAACAATTTCATGAGCACATTGCATTTTTTAACTTTTTTATTCCATTTCAATTCAATACCTTCTAAAAATTTCCTGCTCATGCTGTTGGGAAGTATTATCATCATCATTCTCAATGAATTGAGCTGCGTATAGGATTGAACTTGTTAAAGGTAAAAATTGTTCCTCTCTGTGATCCTACTGTTTTCGTCAGAATTGGAGGAGAAGGCTAGACTTAGACTTAAAAGAAAACTGTATATTAAAAGAATCATGATGATGACGCATTGCTAAATGTAAGTGTGTACGCATCCATACTAATATGTGTAATACGTACATGTTCAAAAAAAAGTATTCATGTGATATGCAATCTTTCAAAAACAAGAACAGTGCTTGCTATCAAACAAAAACTAAAGCTAAAACTATCTAATTCTCAAGCCGAAGTAAAGAATCTTATTTTACCAAACTTCCATTTTGCAAAATATTACTTCAAATTGGCAGAAGCAGCGGTGAACAAAAGCGGCACCGTTTTCTAGAAAGTACAGACCAAAAATACACCGTACACCTAACTCATTTTCTGATAGAGTGAGGCCCTCCCCTTTGACATGTGTATTAGCGCGATTTGATTAGTTATTCAGCGTTCTCGAGTTGTAAAACATGTGCCTAAAATATTTATATGGTTCAGTGAGCAGAAATTTGTTACTGCCTTGCTGTTTTCATTTGAATAATGTGAATGGTATAAGTTGTTGTATGGCAGGGTAAATGAGCGTGATGGGAAGTTTTAGTACGCAGTTTAGCTCAGCTGTCTGTGAGAAATTACCGCTTTTCTCGTTATGAAACAAGTCTGAGAATAATGATGCTCTGTAAAAATTCAATTTTTATTTCCGCCTTAGAACATTTTTTGCACATAGAACGTGCAGAAGTATGAAGTGCGAAACAGACAGCAAGCAACCGGAGGAATATTTGCTAAAACAAAACCTTATAGCCAGTTTCAAAAACAAACTCTCCAATACAAGTTTGAGAGACGCGTTGCACGTAGTAACTATCCTATGCATTTTCTACGTTACCCCTATCCTTTACACCATCTTGACACATGTAAACAACCTAAAAAGTGTTTTCATCTCTTGTCCATCTCGTTACGCGATCATATCTCAAATTTCATTGTGGTCACTTATTAAAGTTCACATTTCATAAAGTGCTTTAGAAAAAATCTAGCAAGCAGTCCCCACCTTCAATTTCCTTAATGTATTCGCTTACTTTCGTTTGTCAGAAACGCATTCGTTATGTCGTGCAGTTATTAAAGTACAAAAGCAGTGACGACTCTGTCAACATGACACATTACAGTCACTGTCTCCATCTAAAAAATCCGTGAATACGTAATAACATAACAACACGAAACGAATGAGTGAACATAGAACAGTAAAAAACAATACACAGAACATAGATTTCTTATGCATATAACTGTTTTTTTCTGCCTGCGTATAACGCAAGGGATGACGACATGCGAATCGCTCCACTACTTACATATATTCACAGCCTATACACAAGAAGCTACTCCATTCCGCAAGAACTTTGGATAGTGACAATGAAAGAACGACTCATTGTATTTTTCATCGCTTGAATGAAAAGAGAAAAATCGCCGGTATCCAAGATTTTGGATTGCCAATGTTTACTTTTTCCCCTCGCCACTTTCCCGTTTCCTTACATTGTAGCGCTTGGTTAGTTTATCAAGTACATATCCCTATAATATGCAGCACAATACTAGTAAATAATAGTAAAGCTTTTTTGGGAAGGGTGCCGTGACAAGATTTTGATATAAATGCATAAATGTGAGTTTAATACTGCATTCAGTCTTGTTTGCACATTGAGCATTCCAATAATCCAATCAGGTTCCTGAATCCTTTTGTGCGTTCCGTCAGTTCCGTGCAGACCATCAAGAAAAATTATTTAGATGCATACATGGTTTAAAAAGGGAAGTGTATTAGTTAAGACTTGAGAGCATGCGTTTTATGGGAACTTATTTTATATTGCACGCTGACATGACAGTGTCAAACGTCAAATGCAAGTCTGGATATTTTACTAGTATATCTATCTGTATATCAACATTCAAAATTAGGCATGAAATTAAAAAATCGCGAAAACAATTAAGTACGTAAAGGACGAATTTTCTAAGTTTAATTTTGTGGCCAATAGCCAATACATGAAATTTAAACATTTTCGTTTAGTGAAGAAATGAAACGCTTAGCGAAAGCAAATTATTTCACCACTTTCCTTCAAATTATTGGTTGCAGTGAAGGTGTTTTTTTGTAATTTACATTTTTACGCAAGGTGGAAATTAATCCTAAATTGTTTTGAATCATTTAGGGTATTCAGTTCAGCGTTGTTATGGCCATTTCGTTCATTACACGAGTAAACTTACGCTGCTAATGAAATTTCGTTATCGCTTACAAAATTTTATTATGGGAAGGGTTGCTTACGAACAAAATGATCGTAACACAGCAAAATCGATCATTTATCTTCGTAAACACGTGCTCGTAAAAAGTTAGCCAAATCAAAGACTAATTTTGCAAATCCGCTTCACTTTATCACCTTCACGTTGGCCATCATGACGCCTAGAACTGATTCAACGCAGACTTTGACTTCGGGAAACAGCAAAGAATCTACCGGAGCTAAGAATAGGCTACGTTCTGATCGGAGGAACTGGACAGAAGATGAAAAACGGGAGTCCCTGGATTTTCTTTTGCAAACGATTCGGAATGGTTTTACTATTGAGAAACCCAATGCTAAAGCGTACTATGATGCAGCTATACAGAAATTAAAATTTCCAGAGTGCACAAGCTGTCAACTGAAGAATATGATTTATAATTTAAGAAGAAAATACACAATAACGATTGATTGGAGAAACAAAACTGGTCAAGGAGTACAAGAGGAAGAAGGTGAAGAATCTCTTTTAGGTAAAAAGCATACTCCCAAAATTGATTAGTTAATACATTTCAACCACGAATATTTAGGAGAGATTATTTTCAGTTTTCAGCTATTTTAAGAAAAAAATGCCCATTCTTTGATGAGTTGAATGAAATATTTGGAACACGTTCAAGCATCTGTCCACCGTCAATCCATGACTCGTCTGCGTCAGAATCCATTCGCATAGAGAATGATGACAGTTCAGTTTCGCAAGAAAGCGTTAAGCACGTTTCCCAATCTGACTGCGACTATGGTAAAAGCTCACCAGTCTCCAAGTCTGAATCAAAATCCAAGAAACGAAAACCCCAAGAAAGTGGACTTGAAACGTTAGCTTCTACGGCTAAGTTACGGTTTGAAGTTCAAAGGGACCAACTTGATTTTAAAAAGCAACAGTGGAACGAGAACAGGAATCAACAAGATGGGATGTTTAAACTTGAATGGGAAAGATTTGCCTTTGAAAAGCTGATTACAGAAAGAAAGATTATGTTGAAAGAAATGAAGATACAGAATGAACTGGAAATCGCCAAATATAAGATTGAACAAGAGTGCAAACTAAAACTGGAGCTATCAAAACAAGAGAGGTGCGCGAAAGAGTAGTTTTCAACTTATGTTAATGTTATTTAGTTATTTATTCTCGTTCAGTAAGTGGTTATTCATTCTACTCATCACTAAACATCCTAGTTTTTGCTATGAGTGATGCATTTTAATCACTCCTTATTCCTGTAAAATTCCTCCGTTTGTATAATTTCGCTGTGAATACTTCGATTTGATTCATTTAATTAGATTTCTCAAGGTTTGATAAATTTTCTTTTTGAAAATATAGTATGCGCAGAATGAAGGATTAGCCAAAATTCTTGAATATATGTATAAAAGTTTGTAGAATTATATTATTTTCTAATCTAACTCCAACTCCGCTAAAATAACTGTATTGTCTGATTACCAGATAACCTTTCCTACTTTGAGAATGATTCTTTTGTCAGTTTTATACCTCTAAATATGTAAGATGTTGTGTTTGCTTATGGTATCTAATTATCTAAGAAAATTAAAGCTTCCTGTTTCGAAAATGTTCTGCAATCATTCAGTTATTCGGTTTTTTAATATTAACAAACAGAACAGAACAATTAAAACGGGCTATAGTTAAACTGAAGAAATTAAATTTACAATGATAGTTTATTAACCACGAAATCAAAAACTACATTCCTTCGAGCTTCTGACTCCGAGTTTGCCTGGCATTCTTCCTCATCTTCTGTGCATTCAAAATCGGACATATTAATATCAAGCGATGGAAGTATCATGTTATAAAGTACGCAACATGCACGAATCCAATCACAAGCTAATTGATGACCTCTACTACGATCCACACGAATTCTTATTCCTTTGAGACTTTGGAACACTTCCTTCAGTTTTCCAAACGCGCATTCAATATTTACGCGAAACCCAGAAAAATATCGGTTGAACTGCCTCCTTTGGCGATCCGTACCACCAATAGCGTTACTTTTGAAAGGGGTGACCACAAAATGCGAATTCGCATATGCAGAGTCCCCTGCAATCCACTCTCCCTGGGAAAGAAAATTAGATGAGGATGTTCCGACGCTTGAGTTGGCAAAAACACGAGCATCGTGAACTGCACCAGGAAAGCCAACAAATACGCTTCTCAGCCGCTTATCGTTATCGCAAATAGCTTGGAGCTGAATAGCATAACGCTGCTTTCGTGTGTAATACGACTGTGGGTCATCAAGTGGCGATTCATCTACATTAATGTGCGACCCATCAATGTAGCCGACACAGCCTGGAAGCTTATCGGCCATACTATTTTTAATTCGCTGTTTTTCCTCTTCATCTGGCCAACAAATCCATTTCGACTGTTCGGATAGAATTGCCTAGAAATACATTTCGGAAGTCTTACATGGTGATTGGTTTACATAAGTTGGAAGTACGCTGGCATATCTACTACCGTCGACACTCTTGACATCACATTCATAACTGTGCCACCATCCCCCACTCCAAACATGGCTGCGACGTTGTGCACCGAAGCTCCAGAACCATCAATTCCAAATTTATACAAGGTAATAGCCAACTGTTTAGCTATTGGGAACTGTTTTCCGGAATTCTTTCCCCTAAATACTTCATGGTCTTCAATCTGACTCATAATGAAAGCAAAATCCTTGCGAGATACCCTAATAAATTGCTTAAACCGATCGTCATCCAACTGTGGAAGGACTTCAGTATACAACGTATCTGATTTTGGAAGAGGCTGTCGGGGGTTGATATAACGGCATGTTTGAATAACTAATACATCGTCCAGGGCCTGATCAAAAATGGTATCTAGTTCTTCGTCTGAATCGCATAAGACCATTTCAGCTACAGTATTCCTACAAATAGCCGAAAGCAGTGCTGCTCTAACTGATTCCTTCGGCATGATCAATTTTAACAATCTATGTACACAATCCTACAACGGGAATTCTGATGTAGAAATTAGAAAATAGATCCACCATGCAATTTTTTATGACGACATATACTGAAAAAATAACATGCTATTTACGAGATTTCCTAACGCAAATAAAAATTTCGAGCGTTCACGTCAAAAAGCTTGTTATTGTCGTATCCTTACGCTGCTAAGATACACAATGAAAATTTTTCTGAACTGAATTCCCCCAATGGGGGAATTGTGAATAAAGAAAACATTGTGAAACGCTTCACCAAATTCAACGACGACCACGTTTTGACGGTAAGGGGGAGCAGAGCTCCGTAGTGTTTTCCTACGTATGACTAGATTTCTTGATGGTTTCGCCGTTTTTACGGCCAATGTTGTTGTGTATACTTGTTCATAAAATATCAATGAGTATCTTGATGAGTTCTAAGGTATATGGTGGTTTTAACGTGCTTGCACAACAGAACATTTGCTTGTCTGATTTTTGCTCTATAATATAATAGAAGGAAAAGAACACACTGGTTTACCTTATGAAATCAATAGAAGACGTGCATAAGTATGTTATATTTAGGGACGGTGTCCTTATGTCGTCCTCCCTAGTAAACTTCAGTTTTCAATCGTATCCAATTATACGTATATTCTCGGGTTTGGAACAGTAACTACTACAAGAGTTGTCGGTGGTTGGTAGATTGAGTTGCGAGTTGCTAACTCAGCCTTTATACTTAATATTTCTTGTAAATAGTTTCATTAAAGGAAATGAATATTTCATTAGGTATAGTACCGCCATGCATGGCTCCACTTCGGCATACTGAGAGAAAATTAAGGTGAATAGGTATATGCATATTACATATATATTCTCCGCTCTGCACATTTGTAGTAACTGCAAACATAAAGCCAGGGACTAAAAAGCGGACTTCGAATGCATACACACACTTCTCAACTGAATATGTAAATTTTCAGCATTTTTCTTTTCATGCCACTGACAGCTTCCTCAAGGCAAAGCAAACATAATTTAGTTTAAGGAAAGGATGGACACAATTATTAAAAGTATTGATTTAAAATGACTAAGAAACAATTTCGAATTGAACCTCTACAAAGCATAAATAAAAGGGAACGAGAGCACATTCGACTACTATCAGCGTAATATCGATCCAAACGAGTTGGAGTTTGTACAGATATTGAAAAGGATAATTTTTCGCAAAATGCCCTTATAGCAACTTCATTTGTTCTTCTTATCTTCATCTTCGTTGAAGGTCCTGTCCTGCTTTCCCAAATTGAAATGATTGTTTCCAATAAAACAACTTTTCTCTTTTTATCGTATCTCGAAATCTCGTCAGCATTCCATGTCATCGACAAGTAAAACTGTCTGCTATACATCAACTGGATTACGGAAAACAATGAGTCAATAAGTCACAAGTGGAGAAAATGAACTAGCCAAGTCAAAGATATTCAAGTACAATTATTTTCTCTGTCTGAATCGTCAACCGTAAAAGAATAAATGTGTTCTGAAAGAAAGAGATGAAATCGAGTGATACGCAGGTTGCAATGAATACAGATGATAAAGAATAATATGATAAATAAGGTGAACAAGACGTCAAACTCGGAACTAATAATTATATTCTTTGGGAAAAGTTGGAGAAAACCATACTGGGAAAAGTTGAGTTTGCTGGCGAAAAACTCAACTTGGACTAATTTCAACACTGAAAATGTGACTTCCAACTAGGAGAAAATGTCAATCCTGACTTGTCAATTTCATTATTGTTCCGCCAACAGTACTATTGATGACTTCATTTGCCACTAAATAACTATAACCTTTTCATTTTACCAATTTGCCTATCAAATGAAATGAATGCGTATGGTGTAGGTGTTTACGTGGCCTGGCCAGATATAAAGAGAGCATAAAAGGAAGCAATGTTTCTTGTTATTTATTCTCTCCAAAAATTCTAATTTATTATTCGATTATTATTCCTTTTCGTTTCTCATCCATCATATCATATGCCCATATACATGTATAAATAGTAGACACAATAGTCATTTTTGTTGATTTTTGTGTAATATCTTCATACAAGCACCACAGTATATATGTGTCAATATACAGTTTGTGCAACATTGTTAAGCTTATGAAGTTGTTTTCAGATGCCTTGTTACACCCTATTTTTACAGTTCCTTACTTTATGTGTGATTTTTATCACTCGCATCCTTTTACCAATAGTTTAACGTACCCACACGTTGAATTTGGATACATAATACACGGTACTTCCTACGTCAAAAATGATAGAAAAAAATTAGACTGACGAGGAAAGAATAAAATGGTTTCATTTTTTGTAGGATTGCATGCATTGCATGCATTGACATGTTATTTATTTAGATTGTTCTCCCAAAGGGACACATTTTCTTTTTATAAAAGGAACAATAATGAAACAAGATTTCAACGATTTTACCTTTTCCATGCATGGATTGCATGCATTGCTTGCATTGACATGTTATTTATTTAGATTGTTCTCCCAAAGGGACACATTTTCTTTTTATAAAAGGAACAATAATGAAACAAGATTTCAACGATTTTACCTTTTCCATGCATCCCTATTCTTTTATTGAGTAGGAAAGCACCAAGTGCCCATTATTTGTCCCCATGAATAGAAATGAGTACATAAAACTGAAAAGACTTTTCTGGTGCTTTGGTTGTGGCAGCTAGTATTCTGCATGTAGTGTTACAAAGCCCACAAAATCACCTATTAAAATACTGTTTATTCTACTCTACTTCAACCAAGAAGCGCAAATATTTTGGTTTGATACGTTGTGAGATAACGTCACCATTCACCCATTATATTTATTAAATTTAACTTTAACTAACACAACGCAGGTTTTGATACATGATGTTTATTATCAGCTTATCAATGGCTGAAATATTGGTTCAATCAACAAACCGCGTATTTTTACTGATTTTCCCAACACAACAATGCAATCAGATTGAATACATACTCTATTTATAATTGTTAAGACCATGTTAAGACATCTAGAAATCAACGAACGATAACTATTCATCCACGACCCACGCGACGAAATTAAAAATGAATGGTATGAAATAAGAATAACAAACTCGTAACTCGTATTCAATAAATTTTTGTAAATTCAATTAAATAAATGGAGACAAATGATTCGATATTTTTTAGTTTTTGAGACTGCCTTGTCCTACCATTCCAGTTTTACTACTCTGCGGTTAAATCATTCGAAAATCGAAGAAACTAATAATAATTAATATCCGAAAATCCAACTATTTCTTCCTGATTCTCATTAGGAATTGCTTTAAATGACGAAAATGGCACTACACAACTTACAAGGCGTAGTACATGTTTAATCGATGATAATGGGAATGGTACTTTTTATGACTTTGCGTTTTACATCCATTAATTTTAACAAGTAGTAGAATTCAAAGTGTAAAAGGGATGAACATGATATCTATGAGGCTAGCAGCGCAGTCATAAACTGTTAATAAGACCAACAAGACTTTTTCCACAAACGCTAATACGGCAGCAATATCCTTTCGCTAGCTTATGACTTATGACTTAGTAAAATATAAATTTCACACTTATCACATATTGCATTCAATTCTTATCTAGCTAGATTTTATCCAACCAATGCATCCTTCGCATTGTGATTGCACCCAGAAGACAAGCTTACGGCTTGCCATGGACATTCTAACAGGGTACAAGGTGATATAATTAATTTTGCACTTTCAATGCATAGATGGATAAAACGATTTCTGCAAACAGTCAGCACTGAGAACATTAAACAAATGGAATCAGTTAAGAGAAAGTTTCACCTAAGTACCTGCCGCTTTATTATAAATATTTTTCGTCACTTTTAAAGTTCTCTTGCACATAAAATATTAACATCATAAAATTTTAAAGATTTGAGTTGAAATGTTGTGTGTGCTAACTATGAAATTAGTAAAGACAAACGGAATGCAGACCGGAAGGTTAGATGGACAAATGTTAGATGTTGAATCGGTGTATATCATACAACTTGCATGTAATGAAGTGCAGTATAAACAAAGTGCATCATAAAAGATTAACACCGGCGCAACTGTGTACTAAATCGGCTGGCCATTGTCTCTCTCTCTCTCTGTGGATAATAATTTTTTAGCGCCTTGCTTGCCAACTTCTCCTTCTCATCATGGTGTTCTAACTAAGAAAATTTGACTTTTCCTTCTAAACTCGTTTTGATACACCTTTCTGGTCAAGAGTAATGATAATAAAATGGGGGGAGAGAGAGAGGAGAGTCAGTACCTCAAGCAACTCAACTTGTACTGCTCCACGCACACATCCGCTGTTTTTTTTGGAACATGAGTTGGTGGTGAGCGGTGAGCTGATCTTGTGAGATACATGTCTTCCTCGCCTTATTACTACGTTTGGCCTAATAAACCTTCTGTCGCTGCATTCTCTCTTCGGCTATTGAAAAGAAAATGAGCACGGGCTGCTTCTTAGCTTCGGTGTACCTATACTTAAACTTTTGACGGCCGTACTCAAACCAGGACTGAGACAGTGCTGTGTACTGTGTATGTGTATCCTACCACACGAATACCTTTTTAGTGGTTACACATGCAAAGAAAAGAAGTTGATTTGGTATGCTGATCGCGTTTCACATATTCAGCTGTTTGGTCAATGTGAGAATACGTCCGGTTCCAAAATTTTTTCATTAAATGTGTGCATGCATGATGAGTAACGTTACAGTGTGGCCTATTCTCATATGAATGTGTGAGGACATTGAGGCAAATAGCATTTAATCGTATTCGGTTTTGCACACAGAAATAGAAAAAGCAGGAGATGTTTATAATGTTGAATGTACTATGGTCATACACATATGCTATATACTGAGGTCACAATGTATTAAATCTACTTCTTCTCCGCTCCACAGCACATCAAGTTAAAACAGATTTTCTGTTTGTCCAAGCAATTACTCATTCCTTATTCCCCCACATACTTCTCTGAGACAAGTTTCCTATTTTTGCTTGCAAAAAATTAGTTCCAAACGAAACAACTAGAAAGACGCCAGCTTATATATAGCTTTTCTCATTACTATATCTGCATATAAACTCTTAGGTATATTTATCACGTTTCTAAATGCATGAATGTATAGTGTAGAATCGAAAGAAATTACGAAAAAAATAAATGTTACGGATGGCTACCGCATTTCTGTAACAGAAGTATTCTTAAATTTATGTAAGCCAGGGTAACCGGAAATAATTACACCTCTTGAATCTTCGTTATCCCCTTCTTCAGCTTTTATTCTGCCAGAGGTGATACGTGCATTTTATTCAGAACAAGAGACGAAGCTTGCAGACAAGTGCCTTTCAAGATAAGTCGAAGCTACTGTGCAAGAAAATTCACATATAATATACGAAGGCAACATGGAAATTAGAAAGGTATACGCAAACTGCTTGCACATCGATGATAGAAAAGGTAAACCCATAACAAAATCTCTGAATATGACTTGTAATCAATATTGGAAAACTGAGTTTCAAATGAACAATGAAACTAAGTCAATGAAAAAAGTGCACGAATGATAGCAGAAAATGCATGTTATGATTTGGGCTTTCGATCAACACAAATACTCTATATACACACAGAGGATCAAGATTTTTTGACACAATGCATGCATACGCTACCATGATACTCCTTTGGGATCATGTCGATTCTCTTCTCGTGACTCCAAAAATTCTATTTTTCATTCTTATGTGCATCCAATAGTTCTATGCTCACACTTGCACTAATGCGCATGGATGTGTCCAAAAACAGCTTAAACATAGATAACTAATACTCGTACGTGCCTTGTCCCTTTCTTTCTTGTTGGGAATGCATGATGCTGATGCCGGTTTGGCAGCCGAACTGACTCAGTCCCAGTCCGACACAACGGATACACCTAACCTACGTTCACGAGCTATAAAAACTGCAAAGAGCTTCGTCGTATACGGACGAATAAGTGAATTTGCTCTGCAATAATAATAACGAGCGTTAAAAAATAGCAGCAGCATGTTAACTACTTTTTTTGCTCCGTGCACGCAAGAGCAACTTCAAAGTAGTATTCCGAAGCGTCAGTCACAATACGCACAATTTTTCAGGGTCATCCAATTTACAATAAATGTGTTCGAAAATTATTGTGTAGTGTACGAATTTTATATTGCTAATAAATTCTGGTAAAATAGAGAACGAAGCTTTTGAACTGAACGAATTACTGCAATTGAACATTACTCAGATTACATTAGATTGACTTTATTAAATTTAATGTGTTAACTGCTTCAGC
Organism: Orchesella villosa; assembly: GCA_036850725.1. NCBI lineage: Eukaryota > Metazoa > Arthropoda > Collembola > Entomobryomorpha > Orchesellidae > Orchesella > Orchesella villosa. Next base: position 7,337 of record JAANSM010000109.1, on the reverse strand, counting down.
TAATGCTTACGATCCCTTTCCACTTTAAAATAAAATTATATTGAAATTTAGACCGCGTGAAGATATTAGGTCCTTCATCTAGGACATTTTAAATTTTTACTACTATCACCACGTATACGCAATTCTTTTCGCTTGACATTGACAGCTGTTGTAGTATAATAGGTTTAGATGTAAGCTAAATTTGATGGCCAAATAAGAAAGCTAATGGTGAATGGTATAATAATACATGTAACGTTCAAGCATATACTCAGTATTGTTACCATTAGAAGCTTGATACCAAAACGTTTGATGTTTGATCCGAAGGTACGTACGTACGCTCGTATGCACGAATCTCCCATAAGCTCACTTCGCTATAAACTTGCATGATTTGTTCATGCAAGTTAATGTGTGCAGTGTGCGCACATGATTCTCATAAATGCAGAGAAAACAATTTGCAAGTCTCTTTCTGCTCGCCTTTGTATGCATCGAAAATGTACCCAAAAGAAAATTAACAAGTATCCAGTTTTTATATTTTAGCGTAGTTACATATACTTACTACTTCTGAATGATGAAAAGAGAATTCTTTCTGACACTTTCTCACTGATATTGTTCAGGTTTTCAGAGAGCGTAATGTTGGATGAAAACACAATGTATTCAAACGCATGTAAATATTGTAAATTAAACTTTTGATTTAAGAGCAAGCATTACAAATTACAACCTATTTAAAAAACTGCAAGCGTTAAGCTAAACGTTTGATAAGCTAAAAAGTTTTATAAAAGTAGATACTCACGAGTCGTCTTTTGGGCTTGATGAGAGGTCGATTTTGGCCATTCATTTTGTAGTAAAGCCCACAAGCATTGCAGAGGTAGTGACCAGTTCCATCTCGTCTCCAGAGTGGAGTTGATGTTGCCCCACAGTTCACACATTCTCGACCCTCTGCATAAATGCAAATTTTGAAAATAAACCATCAAAATGATTACTTTTAGACATTGGGACAGGATACGACGGAATGAGATCTGCAGAAAGTGGTTAATTTAAGTATGAGCAGTATGTAGTAGTTGAGGTAGTAGTAGCAGCAGCAGTAGCAGTAATAGCGGTAGTAGATTGAGCGATTTCCACTGGAGATTCCAAAAACTATTTACTGAGCAGACAAGGAGAAGTGACATGGGGTAAAAAGAGAAAAGATTGTAGAGAGGATATTCTGTGTTTGTAGGAGTGTGTAGAGCATTACTTGTGTTGGAGGAAAAACAAGAGATATGAGCATCAATAGGAACAAAGTTGTTTTTTATTTCTTCGACGTTTTATATATTTTTTATACTAAGAAGGAATTAGCGTAACATTGCCATCATCATAATGATCATAACGTAAACTCGTTTCAAAACTCAACTGTCACTCCAGCCAAACAACACTGTTTACATTTATCATTATCGGCTAGTTTCGTCACATGACCTGTGTCGGTAGTAGACAAACAAACTCAGAATCACCTTACGGTTTGTGTCATCCAAAGCCCGACCCCGACGTTTGGCTGCCAACGTTCTATACTGACTTGCTTAAATTTTAAGTTATGGCTGCATGTAGTACATACGAATTATATAGCAAATAGCAAGTAAAATGCCATAATGTGAGGACAGTTACTCTTTGTCTGTGTATCACTTGCACCTCAATCAAGCAGACTTCATTTCCATTAAGTATCCCTAAGTACGTACTAAATATACACATACAACTTATGGCATATTACTTGCTATTTGCAATATAATTCGTATGATATGGGTTCTTTTCTTAAGAAGATGCTTGTAGTGCCAACTGTGAGAAATTCTAAACCTGGCTATGAAGCTGGTTTTATTTTTGATTATTTCTTTGCTATGAAGGGATCAACCGACTATACTATTAATGAAACTTTTATGTTAACTGAAATAATTAATAAATAGCGCATAAATACAGAACATAATACATGTACTTGTGCACTTGTACATACGTACCTACATGGGCTACATGGTCAAATTTTTCCTTTGATGACAACGAATCGTTGAATTTAATACGTTCATTATTAGTTTTTAGTTTACGTAAAATACCGGTTGGGCTTACCTATTAGCTTTTCTTCCATGCTGTAGCACAAGGCACCCTAACCTAACCATTTTACCTTAGGCTACAACATTTCAAAATACCGAATGTTTTACACAAACGCTATATTATATTCAATATTACGCTCATGCCATGCCTGAGTCTAACACTTACTCAACAATAACTCCCAAATACTGATTTTCAGCAAAATATATTAAATAAGTTTTTTTGCGTACTAATTTTCAAAGTGCTCGAATCGAATGATTGTATTCAAACGATACCATTAAACCCTTGAACTTAGATGTTACCAAAAATATTCTTTTCAACTAATGTGTGCGCATAGTACATAAATACCGTACAGTTAATTAAAAGCGAATAAAAAAACCTAGATTGAGATGTGCAATTTTTACTGGAAGTTAATAATTATTTTTCTTTCGTTCGTGTACTAAACAACATTGCAAACTGCGTTGCATCCTTGTCATCTACTATTGCCTTTCCGTTGGAAATTGGAAACATGCATAGCTAATCTGCTAATATCTTCGTGACAAACAAACTTTAACTGCTGTATGCAATGATTTGTAGTTCCTCCCTACCAAGGAATATTTGGAGCTGCTACAACTGCAAGAGTGTAAATAATCACAGATTGAGATTGAGCCAGTTGAAAAAGAGAACCAAGAATATACAAAGACTAAGGTGACTAATCGACTGATGAAAGAATAAAGAAAGACGGAAAGATGAATGGTAATGTGAAACGTGGTTTAGGGGAGAAGTAAGATTTGTTAAGTTTTTACCGTCACCGTGATCCCAGCGTAGGCTGTTATTATTGCAAATACTATCATTAATACTACTACTAGCCCGCTCAAAATCTTAGAATTTCACAAGCATTGTACGGTTTACATCCCATCAGCAGCGTTAAAAGAGAAGAGTCAATTTTAGTTGAACACAAAGGCAATTAATATTTTTTAAACACACGGTGATGTGCGTAACTGCTGAAATTTTATGCTTACCGGCACTAGATCGATTTTTGGTTCTCTGTGAGTTGCCTCCACTTTTAGTGGAAGAGGAATTGGAATTACTAAAGGTAACGTTATTATTACTAGTATTCGAATTATTAATCGGGGAGGAATTATTGTTGTGGTGGTTGGTGGAGTTGTGATGATGAGATCCGCCACCAGACCCCGAAGTGGGACTACTTTTGTGAAAGAACAAATTGTGATGGGATGCTGCGGCTGCAGCAGCGAAGTAAGGGTGATGATGCGCATGATGAACTTCATTCGTAGAATGGTAAAACTCTCCGGGAGACTGGTGACCAGGTTGCGTTGAGGAGGAACCGTACCCTCCTCCTCCTCCTCCACCACCACCACCACCACCACTGCTACTGCTACTACTCGTTGTACTACCTTCCCGACTTGGTTTCTAGTCCGCCACTTGTTCCACCTGCACCACTACCTCCTCCAGGAATAGAAAGGAGACTTGAAGGTTTAACTTCGATGTCTACTCCACCTCCTCCTCCCCCGCCATACATATCTTGGTGAGCAGATGTGGGTGTTATTGTCTCAGGCGTCGTATCCTTCGGAGGCGTAGGGGGGAAAGGAAAAATGGAATTGTGTGGGTGATGTGAGTGATGACCCGTTGATGAGGAAGAATTTGAACCAGAGTTACCACTAGACTTGGCTTGATGAGATGAAGGAGAACTAGTGGGGACGAATGAACCTGGTCCTGCATTGAGGTGGTGCGGCCAGCTGGGATATTTGTCGTTTATTGAGGCAGGTGATGACGTGGGTAGCCACGGATGATGTAATGGCGGTGGATGATGAAAATGAGGTCGACAAACTTGATGAGGATTTGAGCCCGGGTGATTTCCCGTCGGGCTACCACTCATTGAGCCTCCGCCTTGCGCCATCCTTTGCACTACAGACGGAAACAAAATAGGAAAATTTGCTTAATTAATTATTATCTCTTTCTAGTGGATTTTGTTAAAGAAACTAATCAGTCATTTAAGGCTACTAAGCTTCAACTAAAATTCATACTTCACCTCATAAATTTAGAAATGATCAATAAAGCAGGTCAAATCATGTTGTCAATATAGCTTTTACTCAATCAAATCAATGATTAAGTGACTAATATGACTACTCTATAGTACAATATTGATTACGAATGTGATTCTGATTGTAGAATAATGTTAATTGGAACAGTTCAAGCGGAACAGGTCCAAGGGAAGCGAAACAGAAAAATTGGCCGGTGGACAAAAGTGCATTAAGCCTGATTGTGACTGGCACGTCTGGTGTGCATTGGAATATTCGATGACCAATGTACCCCAAACCTCGAAAAATGTCTCTTATCTTTGCAATGCCATTCAAGCTTTACACATGATAACAAGATTTGGAATGCGTGTGAATTGATAATATCTGAACATCTGAAGTGAGCTATGCCATTTGGTTCATATCCAAGGGCTCACGACTGCAACTCGAATGAACTCATCCCTCACAAAATTGTATTATGCATTTAAAGTAGTCGGCAATTTCTTGCAGCTCTTTATTATCATATGATTTGTGGCTCATTCATAGTATATATTATACTATGAATGGAATAGAATGAAATGGTAAGATTACTTGTTTTTATCCATCATCCATTCATTTATTTTTCAAGTACACCTCACATAACGACCATTATGAAAAAATCAAGCCTCATCATTTTACAAGCCAATTAAAAGGTCTGCCGAGTGATGTATTACTAGTTTTTGGGAGATCATAAACGCGCTCAACCAATATCCTATTAATTTGTGTTCTCCCCTTATCCCTGTATCGACATCAAACATTATTATGTGTAATATGCACACCAAGCTGGCATACATATATGTATCTAGAATTTCAAATTTTCAATTACAATTTTAGTTATACTTTATATGTATACACATTACCTTTATAACAATATATATATATTATATCAACAATAATGCCACCACTGAGTTGCCGACACGGCGGCACTGCTATTCCACAAGGGTGCTAGTAAGCATGAAAATGGCGAATTCCGTACACCGTAAGGCTGTATTTATTGCAAGAGAGACTTGTTATCTTTGGGAACACTACCCCTGTACTTGTGCTCATTCTCTATTCTCTAACATCTAAGCATTGTTCTCTCTATATATTCGAGGCGGCCACATCCACTACTTCTGCCAGTACTACAGAACAGCAAAGAAGCCATTCGATACTCAGCAGAATTTCTGTGGCCAAAAGTGCACTCAACTGAATTAGTTGAGTTGAGAGTACCGACAGTCAACAGTGATGTGTTATAATACTTATAATGGATGTGTACTGTGTAGGATTTCGCTAACTAGCAAAGGTGTATGCATAGAATTCGTATAAGTGTTTTAAATTTTGTTCTACAGAAAACATAAGTTTATCGCCACAAATCATCTGAAATTATCATTCATTTGTAATACTTGAGGCTGGGCTCATCCTAAACTTAAACTTTATGCGAAACCTTTACACAAAATAAAAATTCATACATCTATTCATTTTTTACTCTCAAAAGCTCTGACGTTATTATTGGCATTTGGCATGAAGAGTGAAGTGAACGAAAAGCCATTTAATTATTCCAAAACGGAAAATATGTGTAAAGGGAGTCCCCCTCATGTCGCCCTTTTGATGATTTGTTTATTTACATCTCCAATAAAAGAAAAAGACTAGCGTTTATATTATAGGTTTGGCAAAAAACTTGATTTGTGATTGTACTACAAAAATATGTGTGGCCAGGGCCAGTCACGGAGAACACTTAGAGAATTATGAATGTACTTTGAATTGATGATAGAAATTCAAGAATATTACAGAATGTTATATCAAATTTGGCTTAAGGCTGGAGACTATTATCGTAGTGGAAAAGTAAGTTCCGGAGTGAATTTTCGGAAGCTAATCCGTGCACTTATAGAGAATTTTCTCATCTATCTATAGGTGATAAAATATAGTTCTCAAGTAATTAGGAATTTGAAAAACAAATCTTTGAAAATTTCCCTCCAATTTGGAGGGAAATGTTTGACGATTTGGCACAATGAGTGGTCTTCAGTCACAAAAAACGTTCGTGGAACTATTCATATAGTATCTCTCTAGGTAATACCTATTGAAACTGATTTACGTGATAGCTATAACTTAAACGACATATTAATAATTACAAAGAGCATGAAGTGGCATGAAAACTCGCCCTTATAATTATAATTTGTTGGAGTGTGGATAAGTGTTATGAATATTGAATATTATGAGGTTTCAGTATGAGAATTATCCAAATTAAAAAACATGGTTTATCAAAACGAATCTCCATCTGATAGGAATGTACTGCTGAAAAACGTTATCAATAAATTGCTTGCAAGCAAGGTAGATACGCAGCACTTACCTAACCAACAAAAACGACTATAATTTTGATTGTAGTTACAATTATAAACATGAGAATTACTGAATTACTTGACGAATTCAAGAACTACTAATACCACTTGGTAAAGCATCTCGAAATATCCCTACATACTGATTTTCAGCGTAAAGAGTTATGTTTTGAACTTTCCCGTTAATAACTTTTGAATTATATGACCGATTTAAAAACTACTACCACTGTTTGATCAAGCATGCGAAAATGACCCTACATACTGATTTTCAGCGAAATCAGTTATATTTTGAACTTTCCCGCCAATAACTTTCGAATCGGTAGACCAAATTCAATAAAAAGTATTCTGTGCTGAGCCCTTAAGGTGTATAAAATTGTACCTTTGGTGGAAATCGATGAATGTATGTGACTATGTGACCAGGGGAGCGTACGGAAGTATAATCAGTGACATTTTAGCTTCGCGCCAATAACTTTCGAACCACTTGCCAAAATTCACTGAAAAGTATTCAATTCTGAGCATTTAAGGTGTACTACCTGTGTACCAAATTTGGTCCAAATCGATTAATGTATGTGGCCAGGAAAGTGAATACGAACGGACGGACGGACAGACAGACAAACTTAGTAAAATTATAACTTAGCTCTATTCTAGAGCTGCGTAATTGACTTATCATCAATTTTCCCCACTTTGCTACCCCTTAGAAAAGGAGTAGTTACTTTATGTCTTAGAGCATGCAGATGAATATTATACATGAAAAAGTCTATGTGGATAAGAATTTTTTGAATGAATTTTTGTACTAACCAATGAATGATTTTTTATATTTTGTTTCCTTTAATGTTATTCTACCTATTCTATTTTGTTCTTAAATTATTTCACCTCTAACAAATTACAACGTCCAGAGTTTTACATCTGGTCAGGTATGCCACAC
>JAANSM010000108.1:0-48185 GCA_036850725.1 Orchesella villosa | reverse complement strand
CAACCAAAACCCAAGACCAAACGCACGTCGACGAAACAGGATCGAACACGATCACAAAAACGCATATATCTACAAAGGGTTAGCGGTTTGCTTCTACACAGGCATATTAATGCGCTCCAACACAGTGTACATTCCGCTCTAACACATAGTCTAACATGCGCTCAAACTCACACTCTAAGATGCGCTCAAACATACGATCTAAGTGCGCTCAAACACACAATGCGCTCAAACAACAGTCTAACGTGCGCTCAAACATACAATCTAAGTGCGCTCAAACACACAATGCGCTCAAACAACAGTCTAACGTGCGCTCAAACATACAATCTAAGTGCGCTCAAACATCTTGCTACAGCATATACACAACTAATAAAATGCCTACATATTTATTATGAGATTTTAACAATAATTCCAAAACGTAGAAAATATCCGAATTATGATTTTAATGAGAAACTACATGTGACATGGAATAATAACTCAACCTAAAGTTGTTGAGTACTATGATTGTTTGCTTTCACAAACTAAAATTTTGCTTCAAAATGCTAATTATTGAAATTTCTATGTGCATATTGCTTGTGCCAAATACTACCGTGTACAAAATGAACACTCTAAACTTTCACGATGACAGTGAAACGTGGCATAACAGAAGTCATCCCACGATATGCAGCATCGTCAAACAAGAGATACAAATACATATTATTATTACAGCGTGACAAATAGGAAACCATGTTGTCTCTCAATTCTGCAATTCTCCAAAGAGAAATCTCAGCGCAGGGGCTGGCTGGCAAAAATTTTCGGGAGAGTGGAACTACAAGCGTAAAGCGCAGTGGGATGAACAATAATAATATAACTTCATGATATACTATAATTATTCCATGTTACACTGACTGCCACCACATTCAAAGGAAAAATTGGGAATATAAAATATATTTATATATGCATAATATTTAGTATAATTATTAATGCTACTCCCACAAAAAAACCAACAACTTATGCATTCTTCGGTGAAACGTCCGTCCACGGTTTGCATCAATTCAAAATAAAAAGCATCGATATAAGTAGCGTAGTAGATGGGGGTTGAGCATTATCATTTTCATGGGCAGTGATGATGATCCCACAACTACAACAGTCATAACGTACACACTACTGTATACTTCTATGCTTATTAGAAGTGATGTATTTGGACGCGTGCACATTTTTTTGATGATTTTGCTTACTCACTTGAACTCGTCTCCTCCTTTGTACAATTTTACGGCTGTTGTATGTATATATATATATGTATGCAAACTGATTTCCTCATGGCTACATCAACTTCACTCCCATCATCATGATGACTATGACGCTAACTTTATACTGCATTTCTCTTATTATTCCTTGTAGTTGCCAAAATGACTATTTCTGGGGCTAATGTGATCATTTCAGAAGCAATATTATTCGCTCATACTTCTCAAAAAAACAACTCCACTCGGAAAGAAGATGAAGATACGCATATTTTAAATATAATATGCGTTTATGAGAGATATATCAAAAAGAAAAATTGAGATGAGGTGATTCAGTCGTGTAGTAGCAGTTGTTGTATCATATGATGATGATAATGATGATGGCTTCTTACTTTGCTTAGCTTTTCAGAAAAAAAATAAAACTCCCTTACAATAAAAACTAATATACACACATTGGCGCATCTTCTACTTGTTCTTGGTGTTGCGATATTTCAAAATGTTTTTTGGTCGCCAAGAAGATGCCTAAATAGTTTAGTGCCAAAAAGTAACACAATCAACGACCTAATAAAAGTTTACATCATTTCTCTTCATCTTTTTAGTTGCTTGTGTTATTTTTCTCTAAAAATATATACATTCACAATATAGATAATAATGACAGGCAATAATATTCCGAAGTTGCCTAACATTTTTTTTATCTCTTTGGTAAAAACAAGAATGCATCCGTTCTTTCTTATATGTTCATTTCACTAGGCACACACACACTCACTCCTTTTTATGTGAGCATAATGTACCGGCACTATATCCACACATATTACATCTATCATCTATACTACGGAATATTGGGGCAATACTGCTAATAAGATCTCTCGCACTCCCTCACCAGCAGCAGTAGTTGGAAGAGCATCACGCTATAATATAAAGCCTCTTTCTTTTTTCAAGCCTAGCCCTATTTTTAATTCAATTCTCTTCACTTTAAGTTCCCTAATAGCCGTAAAACACGATATCTCATCTTCAGGAATATTACATGATTCCTTTATATATATATGAAGCGCTCACAGTTCACACACAGCCCAAGAAAATAATCATACATGCCTGGATGCATTCATTCTGACGATGAATAGGTGCATATAAATAAAAGATTACGACGAGCGAGAAGAATAGTGGAGTGTGTGGTGTGGTGTACTGAAGAAAAATTGAGGTTATCTCATTGGTCATTTATTTTGAACCAAGTGCACTTATATGTGACTTAAGCGATGCTAATCTTATTTCGTTTCTTGCTGCTGCTGTTGGTGATCTACCACTAGTGATTGAACTGATGATGATGGTGATGACTCCTCCATTCAGATCATTTTTTTAAAAGAAAAGTGATAAGCGAATTGATAAGTTTTTATTTGCACTATAGACTATAATGTTCCTCCACGTTAGATACTTTTTTGGTTATTGGCATTATTTTTATTGTTATTTTTTTCTAACAAAAAACATAATCTCCACATACTTACGCCTATAAATACATTTCACATGTTAATGTTATCATCAAGATTTGCCGTGTTGTAGTTTTTAAAGAAAAAAGTACTAATTGAATTTTTACACCGTGATGATGATACTATCCACAAGAAAGGGTATGTGCTTGAGTTGGCAGTTACCGATAACCTTGCACTATAGGGCAATTCACGTTCTCTTTTCCGTTTCTCTTCTTACTGAAAATTATCTCCAACATATTAACATTATATCTTACTTTTAATTCGTTAAAGATGTAAGAATTTTTGTAACTAACGAATAAAGGAAAGAAAAATAACAAGAATGGGCAACAAAATTTCATTTTATTTTTGAATAATCTTTCCATGATTTCTAGTCCCAAGTCGAAGAACTGCTTGCTGGACTGGCTCTTTTTCAGCAGAGATAATTTTGATAGCTGGTTTACGTTGTACGTGTTTAGTATTAAACGCATGAAGATAAAAATGGAAAAGAAAACGGGAAAGAAGAGAATTGACTTCCCCGAAGTTTAGTCAAAGGTACTTGGATCTTTGAAAGAGACTGTAGCTTACAGCCACAGCAACTCCAATCCCATCTGATACTAAAAGCATTGCATCAAACATCCGAATTGATGGGAAATATCAGCCCGTTCCGCACTCTCATTTAATCAAGGTAGACAACTTTGAGTGTAATCCTCTAGCAAACATCAAAAATGATTTTGCATAAAAAGCTGACAGATATACATGTTTTTTTGAGAAATTAAAGTCTGTAGTTCTACGTAATATTACGTATGTACCTCTGAAATGCACATTTTCGGTCTTGTATATACATGTACATAATCATTCACATCTTTGCCAGTTGCAATTTCCCTCAACTGATAAATGCATGTACAGGCGTAAAATGAAAACAGGTAAATTCATCTTGTTACTTGCTTTTCAAAAAGAAACTAGTTTACTAATCAGACAGACAAGAAAACGGTAGTAGCATCTACTATGTAGAAACTAATAAGTGCGAACGCTCAAAGATTGTTTCATATGAATGGCATTGAAGACGTCTTGAGACTGAGCAGATAAGCCATGAGGTTCTTTGCATAAATAAGAAGAACGAAAAATAGATGTGAATTACTTCGTGTAAAATAGAGATGTATAAGATTTCTTGATTATTAAACAAACAAATGATTCTCTGACAAGGCAGAAAAAGTATACCGTGATGATGAGACTATTTTGCATTATTTGAAGCCAAATTTGGATAAAGCTCATGTTAATTTTTGAAGCTTCGGTACACCATTACTCTATTAGTCTGGGTCTGGGTAGTACTTAAAAAGGAAGGGTTTATTGGTTTTGGTACTACATGATAGCACTTTCTTCAATTAAAAACAACGCACTTGATAAAAGTTGTGATAAATTGATTACAAATTCTAAACTGCTATACTTTGCAGCGATTGCTTAACTCTTAGGTTTCCCTCTTCTTAGTACTACACCTTTAAATCTCTACTCACTATCAGACAAATTTCATTCAATTTTTCAAAAAAGGGCAGATAAGTTAAGGTACTGCTGCTGCTGCTCGTTACCGGTAGCCAGAAGTATTGATTGTGAACAGCAGTTTCATGATAAGTTCATGTTGCAAACTGTAGTTAATTATGAACTGCATGCTAATGTTATGCCTCGGACTGTTAAACTGGAATTGGAGTTACTTGTATATTACTATTTCTACTGGGAGAGACAAGACTTCGCCCTTGTATTAAATTATAATGGTTCTCAATGTTTACTCAATGGATGTTGTAGGATTTCTGCTAAAAACAATGGAAAAAATGGGGCTTTGAAAATACAGTTTTACACATTTGAATTCAACAAACATTTTACCTGTAGACTTCACGAGCTTACGATTTTTAAACTCACTTTGTACCTTATTTGGATTTGGAAAACTTCGACATGGTCAAGTCAACTTTGCATTTGCCAAACTTAGCCCTAAAGATGCATTCAGTCAAAGCATTCAATTCAAACTGACTATGAGTAGAATCTTAAGCTGGACGTTATTTTTAGTTGTCTTACCAAAAGGGTTCACTCTTCAGTTGTCAGTGTTCGGTTAAGGCTCTCTGCACTTATAGGATTTGGGAACTTTTTTAGAGAAATTCTATGAAAATAAATGTGGGCACTTTCGTCAACTTGTTATTTCTTCGGCTTGAAATAGTTAAAACACAAATACCACTCTTCATTTTAAATCACTTTACTGTCCAGTTCACCCAGTTCAGTGTACCGGCACTGTGGCACTTCAGTTAGCATACACAGAAAGTCATGTCAGGCATACAAAACGAATTAATTCTGACGGATACGTTTGCCAGCTAACAGATCATTTGTTATGATATATGATATAAGAATATGACCCAGCCTTGAACGCTTACACGTATAATTTACACCTGATTTTCATTTTTAATACAAAGTTATGACTTGTAAACTTTCTTTCAATAAGCATAGTGGGTCAAACTTACATCTAAATCAAATTGTACGTCGAATGTCAATAACATACAGTAAAGTTTTCGGTTATTTTTCATATTCAGCATTATATACCTGTGACATAAAACAACGCACCTCAAGTTTTCAAAACTGTACCTCGTACTGTCATACAATTGATACAATGAGCAATAGTTGGGGTAATTTTGTCCATCATACCAAGAACACATCCAGCACAAATACTGAGACTTCTCAAACACATTGATATTCTTTCTTCTAACAACCTTCCGAACCATACACAACCTCCTTATAAAAAAGCATCTAACTGTGATTGTACCCTAGCATGAACATTTTGCAATTAAACCAAAGATAGGACTGTGGAATACACTAAATGGTTTATTTAATACCACTAATTTATAAACCCGGTTGGTTCTAATTTATATTGTCACTTTTTAACAAATGTTCCGTTCAGTTCAGCTGAAATGCAAGCACACTATAAACGTTGTCAGTCAAAACCGGTAAGAATGACTGGTACGGGTGAACATGTTCCACATACTCATGGCTAAAGACGGTTCAAAAACATGAATGAAAATTTGACTAGATCGCATGCAACCAATGTTTTTTGCAATAGGATGAAGAATGAAGTGTGTGCTAATGTATAAATATAAAAGTCTCCCAAGAAACTTCGCCATAACCTTCTCATATAAACACTCAGAAAGATAAATCAAAATTTAATATCCTCGAAGAAAAACGATCTTCCTCGTTACCTTTTGATATACATCTTTTACGTTTGGGCTAATGTATATACAGCTTAAACGTGGAATAGGGTTGGGTATATCGGTATTGATGTCATTTTTACCATGACAGTTTGTTGTTGTTTTTGTGTGGGATGCTAGTTTATTTCCTGCACTGAATTAGTGATCTTAATCCTAAGATGACGTAACAGATGCACACTGACTAGTTCACTCTTATAACAGTAGTCATAAACTGAGAGGAAAATTCGATGGAAAAGCGCAGTCTGGTTCTGACTTATATAATACCAGTTCCAAAATCGGTTGTTTGCATTTGCATACATTTTACAAACACAAACAAATGCCTAAGCAGCAAAACAGAGAAAAGTCTTTGAGTTTATAGAAATGCATTGAAAACGTTTGTTGCCCAACCGATTGAACATCAGCCAGCACCATCGTTAATGAAATTTATGACTGCTGTTTATGCAAATTTCTATTTGTTTGGACTTGTGTCTTAAGCCAGTTCCGTTATACCTTCCAATATATTTATGTTTGATGCATTTGCTACCCATTTCGTTTGTAGAACACACGCATTATATCAATAAATACTTAAGATAATAAGAACAATTTACATAATATTTGTGCCAAGAAGTCACTGAAATGCCGACAAAAAAAGTCTTCTGCTTTTGGTAATATACGCTTTACTCTTACAGGTAATTTCGCTGACATTACAAAAATAGGATACATAACAAGCACAGGTAACAATTATTCATGGCTATTGATTACATTTAAAACAAACGCTATCATCTATACGAACGGGGATTGTATATAGAAAGAACGATTATAAAAATACTAAGCTACTTTATTTAAATTAAAGCAATTCGGAGGTACACAACACAAAGCAAATCTGGTTAAATTGATAGTTCGCATTCCCTCATGCAGGACTCTTTGCTCGGGAAATTATCTGTGCTTCCAGGACATGTAATGAACGGGCGACATTTCCTCATCAAGCTGTCATAGTAATACCTTACGATTTCATCTGGGCAAGAGCTTGTGCTACTACCGAGATTACATTTTTCTGAAATACGGGGAACATCGAAGCTGGATGGGCTCACAATTTTTTGTGGCTTCGGTGCTCCCACTGAAATAAAAGATGGGGATGCCAAATGCGGGGCTACTGCAACTGTTGTGTTATCAACGAAATCTCTTGGTCTATGATTTGAACATTGTTGTAAGCAGTCCTGCTCCGTTATGAAGTTGTTGTTATTGCCTTCAATGATAAGAATAATAAATGTGTTAAGCCAATTCATCAATGCACGTATATTATACGTAAAGTATAAGAAATGATTGTTCCTGTACCTTGACATCCACCAAAAATAAATGGTCTACATTTTCCTGCCGCTGCGTCAAAGAAGTATCGCAAATTATCGCTTTTACACGGTCCAGAATCCTTTGGTAATAGACACGGATTACTTAAGCCAGGGTGAAACTGGCCAAATGAAGGCTGAGGATGAAGAGGAATTGGGTGGTTGAAAACGTTTGGTAAAGATGAGGGGGAAAACTCTGACGATGAATCTGGAGAGTATTGAAGTGGACTGTTGCTTTGGGCAAATCCTAAAGAGGGGTTGCTAAAACTTGGAGAGTTTTGGAAAGGATCACTCCCTGTTCCAAACGGATCACTGAGTACATTGCAGCTTTGAGTTGGACGAGCCTGACAAGTCAAGGCGGTGGGGCATTCCCAACACAAAGAATCAAAAATTACGTAATCTATTGGCTCACTTTTGGCCCCGTCAAACCCATAACTTAAGCGAACACGGAGAAGTTGCCTGTATAAATATAAGTATGTATGCATGTATGAAACATTTCGTCAAGGTCATATTTGATGCGGCAAATTGTGTTTCTGGAGTATCTAATAATATCCCATTTAATTACCTAGTCTTCTCTAGCCCTTCTCCAGGAATGTAGAAGTTAGCTACTTTTGCATCATGAATAGGCATGTCAGGAATGTCACAAACAATTGACTGATATGTAAGCAGTCGTCCATTCCCATTTACAGTTCCCGAATGGCTTGGAACAGTTTTCACTGACTGTGACTGCAAATTCAAATGCAAAAAAGAGTTTTGTAACTGGGTTTCGGTTGCATAGAAGTAAAAAGGTAATGTATAAGCTGGAAATTCATATCAATATTTTACCCGGTACACATCAAAGTGACACTTAATATTATTATGCTCAGCAAACTTGTCACCCCAAACCAGCACTTCACTACACGCTCTATTTCTGACGTCGCATGCATCAGTGAAGCCCAGGCCTGTAACTTTTGGAGCGAGATTAGTGCTTACTGAACAGTCCGCCCCAGAGAATCCGTGCTTGCAACGGCAGATTCCTGTATAAATCAATGATGGTAAGCAACAATAGTGGATATGCATTCGTAAAAACGTAACCCAAATATGTTTGAATGCTATCGCAAATCCTATCCAAGCATACCGTGATCGCAGTTTCCAGCATCGCTACAGTTATTGAGACACAAGCTAGAAAGGATTTGTAGCGGTGGAGTTCCATGCTGTCTTCCAAGTTGAGGTTCCCATGTACTTAAATTATGATATACTTGATACCTACAGTTCCATCTTAAATGTTCTAGAGCATCCATTGTCCAAGCTGTTGATTTTGAATGCTATAAAAATGTAGATAATTACAAGGTAATAAATTAGTTAACAAATCAAATTGTTTTGTCAAGTGTTTTTGACATTGTTTTAGAAACTTACAAAAACTTCATTTTTACATGAGGAGATATGAGCTTCAATATCAACTTGGGCAATGTCACGACAAAGTTTTGTTACTGGCATTCCCTCGATTAGCCCTCTACAATAGACTTCAGCAGCATCTTCTGTGATCACTCCATTCGGTTCAAGAGCAAGTTGAAGAGAAGACTGACCCGCAAATATTGGTAGTAGAGGAGCTTCGTTGGATTTGATACCAAATTCTTCTCCATCATACGTAAAATCTTCGTCTTGCAGTAGTTCAATGAGTTGATTTGTAATATCTTCACCCCTTGGATCAATACATTGGGATGAAGTACACTTGGCTGCCTCTGCTTCTTCCTCCGTTTGCTCAGTTTCTGGCCGATATTCCTCATAAGGTGAGACATGGAATGGTTTTGTTACAGGACGAAGAACGACTTCATCGTCATTTTTTAGGCCTGAACAACTGCAGTGACCTGGGCTGTATACATCTTCCAAGTTAGACTCATCCTCATCATTTCCATCGTTAGTAAACGATCCAACAAATAAACTTTGCTCTGTTAGCAACCTCCAGGATTTTGTGAAGTCGTCGCATGTAGATGTCGTGTTAAGATTTGGAGTACAAACAACTTGTCCTTTGTAAGAGGAGAAATCGTTGTGCACGTCCCGATCGAAGGACCCACAGAGCCCTGTAGTATGTTCTAAATCTGATAGCGATGCTTGTATAGAGATATGCCGGAGATTAGGACCAATGTTGAGGCGAGTACCCGTTGGAAATTGTATCTGTAATGGTATTTTTAAATTACAAAAAGTTCTTCTTCTTTACATTACATACTAGCATAAATTAAGATTCCGCGTACTGCTTACGAACCTGAAAACTTCTTCCTTCATCCACTCGAATAATTTTTGGCAAATGCTGTAATTTAGCCGGCTCAATGTAATTTCCATCTAGGGTGTAACTCCAAAATCTCATTTTTCCTGTTGTACACACATCCGCTGCCAGCATAATCTCTCCGAATCGCATGGCAATGGCGCAATTACATAGAGGCAAATTAGTGCACTTTCTCCGGTGAATTTGTACTTCATATGGGAATGTAGAGTGTTTGTATAGCACAAACGTTCCCTCATAAGTGTTTTTGTATTTTAGACCATCAAACGTTTGAATGTAGTCACCGACAATACACTCTTCTGACACGTCTGCTTGTTGAATAGTAACCTATATTCATGGATTTAAATAAATCTTTCTTGTATTTTAATTCGCTTAATTTTTTAACACAAAACAAAATAGTTTTGGATTCCACTACCTCTTGTACAGGAAGGATAATATCTTGCCAACGTGGAGGGCTTGATTCCGCAGTTCTCATTTCAACAATTACTGAAGGTGGATTTTCTTGTGCGTCTTCACCTCCAAATAACCCATCATTCACTGCCCAAACAGGTAGTTTATGCGTTGCATTCCATTCGTCCGCACAAACTTTGTACTGGCAAGTATTCAGTACGATCTATAACAAAAAGTGAAATAGAATATTAAAACGTATGCAATTCCAACTTTGTCATGCTACGTCATTCATTCCAGAATAGTAAAACCTCAGCATGACTTGTAATTATGGATGTACAAGAAAGTAATGGCTATACCAAGTCGAAAGCATTTCCTCCAGCACAACGTGGGCCAGATTGTGATGCAAGTTTTGTTGAAATCTCAAAGGTGACACAGCATTCTTCCTCCTCCTCTGGTTGTTCCTCTTCCTTTTTCTCTTGTTTCTTCTTTTCTTTCTTCTCCTTCTTTGGACAAACGATTGGAATCGTTGTCTGAAATTCGATGTTTGCTGGCTCGGAACCTTCAATACGTGAATAAATTTCATGCAAATCTAAATCTAAATCCAAAAAGAGATTCGATTACGTTAACCTTCCTACATACCTTCAGTGGCTACCAGAACTGTTGGACTAATCAATAAAACGCCAGTATTCAATGGTGGGCTTATTGAAGGGGCTGTGAATGTGTTGATAGTTGTATGTTTAGCTTTCGCTCGACACTGTAACTGCAGCAATTCAATAAAAAAAGTGACAAATTATGTGACGTGCTGTCCACACCTCTTAAGAATTAAGAGTGACCTTAGCTCGACTTACAGTCTGACCAATGGCCCACTTGTCTTCTTTTAACAGTCCTTTATGCTGCTGTAGAAGGCCAAATGTTTCCGATTGAATGATTTCATCATCAGCGAGCCAGTCCACTTGTAACGCTACCGTGTCAGGTACTACGTGTCCACCAAGTGTGACATCACAGAAAAATTGAATTTGTGACCCATCCTTGGATAAACCGTAAGAAACCTTGGTTTCTAGTATGTCAACTGGAACTGAAATGAGATGGGCAATGAGTCAAGCAAAAATAAATTAATAAATTTTATAGATTGACAAAGTACAGTGGATTTTTTCATGCTTCTTTATCCTGACCAAGATTTAGCTGAAGCTGAAATATAATTTTCATCAACAATCAATGCAGGCAATATTCAATATTTGTTTAAAATCAAAAGTTGTACGTAGTCAAATCATGAATCATGATGGTTTGGTAATGATAATGAAAAACGTGTATGGTGTAATTTGAATTTATGCTCTCTTTCTAGATTTCAAGCAGCAATTTAAGCATGACTTCATTGTTATATGCGGTGTTTTATGAAATGAGTGATGGAAGCACATTTGTTTTTAAAATTTAGGTTTCGAAAGTGACAACTGATTTACAGTGACAAGGTGTGTATCCGTTGTCAGAGGTGAGACCAGCAGGGCATGGAACTTCATAGCCTGCGCAATATGCTGACGGACACGCAGGAGTGGGTTGGAGTTGGTATACGATGAACTCACTGCAATTTCGCACGAGCATTGGTAACTGTGTTGTACAGCAATTTCCTTTGACTGATATACATCCTGTGGCTTTAACAACTCCTTCCTCCACACTAGGCACGGATCCTTGACACAACAGAACAAACATCGTCATTTAAAACATGTATATAGGTTAGTTAAAAATGTGAAAGGTTGACATATGATTCGCGACAATGTGATGAAAGTAAAATGTGGTGGTTACTTCATCTGGCTTGAGATGCTTGTTAGATAATATATAGACCTTTTTAATAATTTTCTTGTAAAAAACAATATAAAGTACCACAAAGCGATCGAAGTATTTTAAAATCAAGTTGTTTAACAAATGTGTGAGCTCATAATTCCTAATTTATGCTGCCAGAACAAAATATCCATAGTTCATGTAAATTTTAAACCCTTTAAGATTACCCCAAAAGCATAAAATGACTACAGGAAGTTGAAGTTAACGTAATCTAGGAAGATGATACAGCAGCTTCATCTACGAGAACGAGAAACCACTACGCAAAGAACAAAGACACTAGCTTTAGCTACTTATTTGCCACGCTTGCGCCTAACAGAATGCTAAGCAGAATGTGGAAGACGATGCTGACCGTTCCCAAGTTTTACATGCAATCCCATTTACCCCTTCTACAAAGTGGGAGAATGAACGTGTCCTGCTCCTACTACCACGGCCACGCAACAACAAAAGGGCAATTATTTCATCTCCTTTATCGTAAATTATTAACATGTTTCTTAAATATCATACATCTTAATGCATAAACCTTAACCCATAAAAATTGCCGAACTACTGATGTAAATAAATTAGTTAAAATTGCAACCAAAGTTTCATTAATAAGACACTACGATGGTATCCGTTTGTAAGCATATTATTTTTAATATAACCCTTTGAAATTGTAACGAATAAAACCAGTACTCCTTTAATTTCTCGTTCGAGGGGGTCTTAAGTGATCCTCACAATTAAATAAAAAAATTTGTTGTAACTCAACAATTAAAAACTGATTTCATTTACACATTTAATAAAATGAAAAGCGTAAACAATGTATTTCAAAATCATATGGAAGCAGTCAAGTTGACGTTTCTTCAACGTGCATACCCACGCTTATGACACAAAACCACTGTTCTCCACGCAGGCAACGAATTTAAAATGTGATTATGATAGAAGACAACGGCTTGTGACGGCGTTTCTCCTCATTTTGACTTACAGCATAACTATACAACGCCATTAAATAACTGAAACAGATAGCTAAACAGTAGTGCAAGAAAACAGAAAGTAAAACCACGGTTCATGTTGAGTAAAAATGGTGCAAGCCAAAAACGGACTATTATGAATGAGGTGTAAAATTATCATGCACACAGCAGAGCGACTCTGCACTGCTTATAATAAAAACATACATAATCACATCATCATCACTTGAAATTATATTTTACATAGTGAATGAACCTTATCGTTTCTTGATGAGAAGTAGTGGTGGTAGAGAAGTTACTGATTTAAAAAATGTAAACTGCATTTAGCCAAACATTAAGAATATTATAAAATAGATAGATACGCGCAGACAATATGGTAGCAGTGGCGCTTCGTTCCGGTTCATTACTGACGACGAAAGATATTACATGGCTTCTTGCCTTCCTTCATGTTTATCTTATCATTTTAACTCTACACTACACACAAAACTTAATATGCAAACTGTGGTTTTATCTTTGAGATTTTCCCACACTAACCATTATCACATAATATATATATATATATATATTGAGTGATATGATGACTCGTATTCTTTTACGCATATTTGATTGTGATTGCAATCATCTTGATAGCGTAACATTTTGTGTTGTTATTATGTGTGTGTTATGTTTTTCGTTGAGTGATCACGTCATCATCTCATTGACAAACTAATTGTAAATAGGCACATGGTATCAGAGAAATGGAACCTTGGTAACAGCCACATTCATTCTACCTCTATCTCTCTACAACATTGATCGTTGTCGGCAAGTTTTCTAGAAGCTTCTTTCACAAACCTTATACCTATATATATATTAACATTATTTTAAAATGTTATGTTGTGTGATGAACACTTTTCTACTAACTGTGTCTAATTTGTAATGATACCATGTTACCTTCGACCATGCCATAATTTGGGGAGGGGAGGACAAAAATCAACCACGCGTTGAGGAGATGCAAGAATCAGTGAACGATGTCACACAAGCATGGCAAGACAAAATAGCAGAGAGACACATGTCTTGCATATTTTTAGGGATGTTTATCGTGTGCAGTTACGCATTTAAATGGAAGTGTCTTCATTTCTTTGAATTATGTTATTTTAAGTTAATTGCTAAGCAACAACCTAGGAGGTAAAAAAATTGTTTGTTGCTTCGTGAAATGGAAATGTTGCGTAAGACTTCACTTTCTTTAACAATATGCTTTTAGAGCTCATGATTAGGTAGCTAAGTTATTCAACAGGAAATTATTGACTTATTTTAATGCTAAAAAACGATTGCAGTAAGTGTTGAGCGGTTAAAAATGTTTCAGGTCTCTAACCTTTCATCCATACTGGAGCTCTTGTGCCGCAGTAATTGACTCCTGGACAAGAAGTGGGAATAGTGCTGCCTGCCAATGACTGGAAACGGTACCAGCCAGCGACAAGGTCACGATCACATATGGCGAGCTCACGGCTATTTCCAGAGCCGAATCTGTAGTTATAACTGCGTCGTGGCTCATTGTTTATGACACGGTGATAATTTGGATGGCAAGGGTTTACCGACTGTCGAGCATTTGTATTTGATGGGACATCGTCGCGATAATGATCATCGTAAAATCTATTTCTGTTCCTGAAAATATTGAAATTAGTGATGAAATCCATTCTCCATTTGTATAAGCGACCTATTAACTATATATTATAATAATAACACAATTTTTAATTCACTAAAGCTAACCTTAACTGAGCATTTGAGCACGCGAAGAGATAAATTATTATAAAGAAGCACAGTGTAGAATAATGAACATGATCCGCCATGTTCCATGAAACTGACGCTGCGGATTCAGCAAACGAGTCGAATCCTCATGAAAAAATTCACTTGAGCACATTGAAAACAACAACCACTTTTTAAAATCACAAGGAACTTAAGAACGTATTCTGAAGTGTTTACACATTGTACTTTCAAGAGTTTCGGAAATCACAGTTTGAAACCTTTTTTATGAGTCCAATTTACTTTTCAATGCTTTTTAACAATGAGCTTAGTGTAGGTATACTTGGCAGCTTTTTAAACCCATGCTGGTGGACGCAAACTTTGAGATTGCAGAATGAATCACTCAGTCACTAGATAAGTATCAGACTCACTTTTGCTTTTTTCTGTATCACTGCGATTTTTTGCTCTTTGTTCACACACTGAGGACATTATCTTGTCTTGCCTGCTTCTCTTTCACCATGCTATCACTAACTGTGGATGATTTAAAGGTTTTAAGTAGTATATATTATATATCTTGTGATCCTTAAGAAAAGATCTTTGAATATTTTGAAGTCCTCCATATTTTGTAGTTCCTAGCAGTGCACATTATATCAAAATTCAACACCAAGATCTTAAAGTATTGTAATAAAAATACATTTTGTATATACAATACATATAAGCACACGGGCTATACCAGTATAGCTTATATTATTGGACATTGAGTGTACATACGCTGACAGTTCTGCTAACATTGTATCAAGAAAAATACATTACATTTACGTACCTTAAATGAAATTTTAAAGTGAGGCAAAAATGTAATTGCGACAATAAATACAAAAATATATGCAAGCAGATCATCATTTATAAAGTCACGTTGGATGGATGCTAACTGTGCTAGCTTTAGTCCAAAATCCAAAAGTTTGTATCGTGCATCGTGTTGCGATTTATTGTATTTAGGTGACAAATCAAAGGTAGTAGAATGATGTTGGATGTAACAATGCAATTCATGGTGTCCGTGTCCATTGATGGTTTATTAAGTATTGCACCTAAAAAAGCACTATCAACCATACTACTTTTTTTGTGTACCATAATTGTGTGAAAACGATTAGAACCATGCAAGTGATAACCGCAGCTGCGTTGAGTGCACACCACAAAACAAAGAAATTCACAAGGTCCCCTTGGATTTAGATCCTACAAATATTGAGCATTTACAAAAAAAAACTCATGAATGTACTAAAATGTAAAATATATTATGTACTTAAATCGTTTGGGTAAAATGATTCAAGCATCAAATCAAATCAGTAGTCATTATATTAGATACCTTTATGTGTTTATGCGCAGTAATGATGAATTTTGATTGTCACAATTTGTGACTCATAATAAAAGATTTTGTGAGTCACAATAGAAGACGCTATGAATGTTCGGAACTAATTTGGTCACCATGAAACTTTCGTAGAATTTTGGGAAGAAGGAAGGTTTTCTACTTTCCAGGTTAATGCGACCTTTGTCATAAATGAATACATCAATTTTTGGTTGGTTACCATTTATTCGCAACATTGTGTGATTTTTCGTAACATCATTCAAGACCAAAAATGGGTAAGACTTGTCTCAGTTGATACTAATTGTGAGCTCATGGAACCACAATAAAATGATCACCGACAGGAAAAACAATTGCTAAATTTGATAGTTGATTATAATTCCAAACTGTTAATAAGCAACTTCCTTCCCATTTTCAATTCACGAAGATGTAGTCAATAATTCGTAATAGGGCATCATAGTCGGGGCTAACATTTTTGCATAATATACATTAAACACTAATATTGGTACTTAAAAATGCATCCTGCATGACACATACCTTACCTTTGTTTTGATAGGATTAAATGCAATTGTATGCACTACAAATAAGTCTCGTGCACAAGTCTGCCTCTCACATTTACATGCGTGATTTCCTGTATCAGCTCTAAACTATAAAAACAAGAATCCGGAAACAAGTCACCATGACATAATGAGAGATTTTGTGACAAAAAAACACAGTTTCGTGGTTATGAGGCAAATTAAGTAGCCACAGAAACTCAGCATGATGTTATAGTCACTTTCATCACTGTAGTCGAGCATATTTTTGTCTGCCCATTCACCATTCAAGTCATTATATTCACTCACACCATTTTGTAAATGACAGCCTTTTGAAGTCGGAATGTGCACATAAAATATCTATTCTTTCGAGGAGACTTCTACTCGAACGATTTAGCTCACAATAGATATCAAGACATCCATTCTCCATTTATTGAATGAATTTAACCTGACGATGGCTTGCTTTGGATTTCTTGAAATGTTACCAATATCCCCAACCATTAACAACTAGCAATGAATAATTAAGTAAGAAAATCTCGTCTTATGTGAGTAGCTGAAACGATTTGGGGCATTGTGAAACTTTTCTTTGGGATTAAATTAATAGTAAAACTAGCCGTTTTAAATTATCTAATTTTCCTTATTATGCTTGTTAGAACGTTCAATGACATTTCAGAACAAAATTACCTGCTTGTAGTCTTATGCTACTTGTAGTTAAAGTTATATGCAAGATTGAGTTAGTTGTAGAAACTGTTTTTTTGGGAATCATCTCGCTGTCAATACTTTAAATTTGATAGCTACGTATGTATTATTGAATTATTTATTCTAGCTTATATTTACCTAAAAGTGCTCCAAATAACCGCCTATTTACTTGATTTTTATATCTATAGGCTTCAATTCAAAGTCAGAAGCAACGAGAATGTGTAACTGTGTCGGATGCACCTTATGCAGAAGAAATCAATTTGTCATGCTCACGATAGGGCAGTGTAGATTACCTAAAATAAACACAAACTGCAAGCTGCAACGTTACTGTTGAGTGCTTGTTGACGCAAAAGAATTTCCGTTTAAATTGTATGATGCAGATGAACACTTTTTTTTGCTAAACGAGACGTGATTATTATAAATGGGAAAGTAGGGATACACTAAAGAGTGCATTGTTTATGTCTTGAGGATTTAAAGACTGAAGACAGTTGAATAAAAAGGGACGCTCTTGAAAACAATATGATGAATAGACTTGACAGTAGACGTAACTGACTGGATACATAAATCATAGATTTAAATACGTTACAAGAAGAATGAAACAGTTGCGTTACTTGTGATAGAGCATAGCCTAGTCTGCCAGAAGCAGCTAATTCCATCCTCTTCCTTTGTTCCTTCTTTCAATCGGTATTCTACGATCATTTACTATATCAGTTTCGTAAAACAGAGACTGGAATGAAGCGTTTTGATGCACTTCATTTAATTTAGAGAAGCATTTCTAGTTAGTAAAGTAGAGTAGAAAGCTAACATCCAACATCTGAAAACATTGTCATAAAGTCAGAGTTCGGAGTACACCCCCAGAAAGAAAAATAAACTTTAAAAGTGAAACGACACAAATTACAAATCAACATCGATACGTAGGTATTATATTGCATTGTAGAATCACAAAGAATCCTTTTGTATGAGACTGGGACACCCATTTTGGCCATTAACATGCCCTTGCTATCATAAGTAAGTTCAATTAGGGTGCGTGAATTAAAGGAAGAGGAATCAACTCGAGAGAACAAACACATATTTCAAATTTCAATTGACATACCATTGCTTTTGATGTATGTGTGCATAGCAAAGTAATTTCATAGTTTAGTTACTATCTTACAAAGGAGCATAAAGATGAAATGAATACCAGAAAACTTTCTCCTTCTAACAGTAACCAACCCTAGCAAAAACCCTTGCATTCAATCAGTAACCAACAAAAATCGCTGATGTTTCATAAAGCATACTGTAGTAGTACTGACTGTATAATATTCAGCAAGAGTCAGACGCCTGGGTTCCTCAAATGCTTTCCTTGCAGGAAAAAATGAAAGTGCATTTTTATTGCTCTAAATAAACGCTTCCTTAACGGTCATTTCAGAGATGATGCATTAAGTGCAGAATGAGATGTGAACGAAAAAATTGAAGTAAAACTCTAAAGGGATTTAAACATAATTTTCAAATTAACTTTCAAATCAACGAAATATTATTGTTAAGTTTAACATCCGCCGATCCGCTCTATAGATTCTTTTAATCAATGATAAATACAAAGAAATGCTCTATCATCCCATTAATTCAATTCAACGACTAATTCCATCAAGTCCGGATTTACAGAAGTGAGAATATAAAATTTCGTATAGGACCGTTAGTACAGTTTTATGTCACGGAAGAAGGTAGCATTAATGCCTTGCGACATCAAGTTCAATGCAAACCATGCTAACTTAAATGCTTCATAAAAGTACATTTAATTTAATTTAATAATACACTTGAAACGCGTGTAATACAATCGCAATCTGATTGGCCAAAACAATCCACATTTACCATTCATCCAGTAGTATACGCGTGTATGTTCACTGCTATTTTCTGTAAGTAACATTAGAATAATGATAGCGCCATTGAGGTGTTAGTGATGCCGATAGGACAGGAGAAATAGGATACGAACGAATTTTATGCAAATTAGTGATGAAATTTGTACTTGTCAATTTGAATATGTAGTTTTATTCGGCCTGCGTTGTTTAAGGGTACATGGGTTGCGTATTGACCGATTCATTAAGTGTTAAGTGGGTGATTTCACACATTTTGTCAATGGCAATTCGTCCGATTAATTGAGGGGTTCACATGAGATTAATACGCTGCATCCAACGAAAGCTTCCCGATTGATGTTAACGGCCATTTGACTCATTGGGTGGCTGGGGGAAACCAGACTGATTACATGTGTGACTTCACTTATTAAGTTACCGGCTGGAGGTAACCCAAATTATTATAGCTCAAGTAATGTCAAAGTGAATCTATGTTGTTTTATGGTGACTATTAAACGACGGCAAAATGGTGTAATGTTTAATATTAGATACTTAAATAAAGCCAGTCCAAAGGACAGGGTAGCCTATAATATTGTTGAAAGTCGTATGCGTATCATTTTTTAAACTTTTAGATGTAAGCAAACAAACAAGATAGGTTGAGATTTGATCTTCAAATTAAACTTCACAACAAATCCTTCAAGTACAAAAGTTGGAAACGGGCGATCCAAAATAAATCAAAGGTCCAAGAGTTTGTGAAGTTGGGGTTAGAACCTACCCCATTGAAACTATATACACGAAGTTATCGCATGCAAACTAAATTCAGTCCTTTCTATGGGATTTCTCATGTAGTCAAACATGTCGTAATCTACATAAAAATCGTAATTACGTATATCATACGACATACTGGAAACCAGCACATTCTCAGTTACGAAATCTCGCCAATCTAGGACAGGAGCAGCACGGTTGATTTCGAATCTGACACGACATCCTGTAACAAGTTAAAGGTTGTATCGAATTCGATTGAACCAAAATGTAGTATTTGGATTTAAAACCATTGAAACTCATACATTCAACGCTGTAAGGAACACTATAGTATCTAGATTATAGGGGTTTGTGGAATCATTTTTCGGTGGTTGCTATTCCACTCAACTTCAACATTCCTTATTCAGAAATAAGAAGTAATGTAATCATTTTGTGGTGGAGGAGCGAGTTGTTTCACTGAGAAATTATACAAGTAAACAGTAAACGCCTAAATCAAATATAAAGTATCAACTTTTTTATATTTTCTAGTCTGGTGTAGTCGTCTAGTGATTCCTAATTCCTAAAATAGAAAACAGTCGCTGATCGTGAGTGCTTATTACTTCTAATTACGTCTAAAACTCGATGTCCAATGTATTCATTGACTGTCATCAATTGACATTTTCGAAAATAGATTCTGCAATCGTATACGTTAAACTCAAACCTATAGTTATTTCACAGGATTCTCTCGCCTTTATCATTTTTCAAGTTCAATCGAAGTCATTGTCTTGGAATCAACTATCTGTTTGTTTTTTCCCTTGCTTTTGTTAATCAATAAGAGGTACTCGGATCTTAGTTGAAAGTTGATAATTGTTGTGTTGTAATTAATTCAAATAATTTTCATTCTTGTACAAGTTTAGGTTAACAAGTCATGGGGGAAGCGATAGGTTTCAATCTCTATGTGGGTAATGTTCCCCGGTGCACAAGAATGGAAGACTTTAAGCGTGTCTTTAGCAGCTTTGGTACGCTCACTGCTTTGTTCCTGAAGATAAACGACCAAAGTCATCATGGATTTGTTTGCTACGAAAATTTCAGGTAAGTTGATTGTTTACATTATTTGAGCTACATTTCACTCTGATGAATGATTTGTACAAATGGTTTTATTGGTATTTTTTCGTAGAGATGCAGACCAGGCTGTCAGAACGATGAATAATTATCGATTTGGTGCTGGAAGTTCTCCAATTATTGTAGAATGGTCTCGGCTTCGTTCACGAGGCGCTGGTGGAGGAGTTTTAACAAGGAAGTTGATGGGTCCCCAAAAATATGGGTACAGAATCTTAGTAGATGGTAATTTTTCAATGAAACAACCACTTTGATCATAACATACGAGTATATTAGGGATATTTCTATCATAGGAAGCTTTAAAACATGATAATTTTGTTGTAAATTGCAGGACTACCGGAAACTACAACTATTCGAGATTTGAGAAATAAGTGGGAGAGAGCTGGACGATGTTATATATTTACGGCTTGTATCAGGTGGACTCATGCGGTTATTGAACTCATAAGGGATGATTTTGATTTCGATGTGAAGGGTCTGGATGGAAGTTTGTTTCGCACGGTGAAGGTACATAATCTAATACATATCAAACCCAGTTAAGGGCAATGAGTATGGATGTTCCAATGAAGTAATTTATCGTACTTAATATTTTTTCAGGGAAAAACGTGTAGAGTAAGTGTGCGAGGTGACTTCTAAAACGTTATCCCGAAGCAAAATACTCTGGCAGTGCAGTGGATCTGCTACTTTCGTGTTCACATTTCCAGTCTGATGTTTAACTTAATAATTACGTAAATGAATTTATATTAAGCTAATTAAGACGTTAGACTTACAAAGTAGTGTACACTAGTCATAAATAAGGAATTTCGGTCACGTGTTTCTTCGGTTATAAAACTTAAGAATCTCTACTTGCACTTTAATCATTCATTTTGATAATAAAAATCACCTGGTGTTTTAGCAGACTGACAAGATTTGAAAAAAAATCGACTAATATAATGTTTTCAACTCATCGATTATAACTATATGAAGGTTTGACGTAAAGACTTCTCTCTATTACACTAGTATGCTATTAAACGATGGAATAGAAAAAAAACGTAGTTCATGTCGGAGGTTGTGAGCTTTGTTGCTCTTTCCAGTGTTTGTCTACAATTTTCTTCACGTGAATTACTGATGCCTCCTTTTCTCCCGTTACATTTTCTACGCGATAGGGTGGAGAAATCGTAACCTCATTCAATACTAAAATCTTTTCGCCATCCCATGCAACTTCATCAATACTGAAATTAAACAAATATAAATCAAATTATGTAATTAGACATAGGACAGTTGAGATAAAAGCTTTGACATGAAATAATACGAAGTAATTAATGCATTGCATCAATCCCAAATTCAAAGGTACTCATTCCTGAGCTAACGATTAGTATTTCATTTCAATAAATATTTTTAAACAAATTGTTACAGCTCACACAGGACAGGATGATAAAAATACTATCTAATCATCTAGCGTTGCTGATCATTGTTGTGGCTGTGAAATTCCATTACAAATTCTTGACTTGTAGGACACTTGCCTGAACTTTACGTTCCATTGTCAATGAGCGAATGAATTTTAATTTAATCTAATGACAGTTGAACGCATTATTGAAATATTGACTCAACTCAGGAATGCATGCCCAGAATGTTTATACTTCCGAAAGGAAATCCAACGTATAAAAAGAAGTAACTCACGTCTTAATTATTGTAAGGAAAAGTTTTCTTCCTTCTGGAGCAACGTCTGCGGATAATGCACGAATTCGTGCTTTTTTAAGTCCTATAGATTTCAAACGTCGTTTCTCCAACTGAAAAAAAACAACAATTACTTAGAACTTCATGACGTCAGCTGAAATAATCAGTTAACTTATGATCTTAGTTTATCAGGAGTTGCTTTTGTACCAACTAAAGATATTAGGCGCCAGAGTAAAACGTCAGTAGTTATACAAGAATATACGTACTTGCTAGAATATAACCAATGTACAAAACATCGTATAACAAATTTACCTTAGCAAAATCAATAGCTCGAAGCGTATCGGCTGGTGATCCATCCTCAATACTTAATTTTTCCACGTACTCGGCGTTAATAACATATATATCATTATTTGTTGATTTCCCGTTGGATGCAGGTGCCTCTGTAATTAAAGAACAAATAGCGTTGTAAAAACCCTAAATTTGGTGAGGTATCAATGACGAAGGTACACTGCAAACTATACTTCTTCATATTCACATATTTCTACAAACTTATCACCGAGTCATAATCCATCACCACCTATTTTAAGGTTTTCCCTCACATTAAGTTTACTCTACATTGTAAGTAGTTGTAGTGAGGTTGCATCCGTCAGAATAAAAAAGGATACAATATTTTTGCACATTTGCAACTTACTAATAATTAGGAGCCGTGACGCACTGTTAAATGCCGCAACCTGACCCTCCACTTCACCCCCTTGATACCGGCATTTTATATGGCTCCCAACTGTCAAAGGAGCCTTTTGTGATAAGTCCGCATTCCGGTCATCTGCCATTTTTTGCCCCGGTATAATTTACTACGTGCTTATAGATGTAAGTGATATAAGATAAAAACTAAAGTAAAAACACAAACTAATTGACAAGTTCCTACTGTTAAAATTGTGCAGATCCCACATAAACTATTGAGCCTACAAAAGTAGCCAATAACACAGGTCTCTCTACAATTTAGACAATATTTGGAACCTCTATACACGCCGAAAACTATCAATATTGACAGATATGTGGGAGCATATTATTATACATCCACATATCACCACAGCCTATGGTAGAGAAGGCCAAGGAAAATTTCTACTCTCACTTGCCTTTGTACTATGAGAAATGGGGCGAGTTCTTACTTTCTAATTTCCCACTGTCCGCACAATCCAAATCCTAAAAGTAGCAGGTTTTGTACAGAGTACAGACAGACACACAATATAACACAAGAAAGAACTTCACTTCAGACTATCCATTATCCGTCCACTCACTCAATAAAAAGCGTCTTCACTAATGCTACAACACCAAATCTAGTATATCAAGCTGATAAGTAATAGGAATATGCTATGCAGCAACCGTAGTATGGAGATAAGATCCACGAACCTTTGCATCCTACACTTAAACCTAAATTTGGTAGTCTTCTAAAGCATTGGCGTATTCTGTGAGGCAAAAAATATAGAAGAGAATTTTAGCAGTAATGCTCACTTATGAAAAATATTGTTTAGATTTAGATTTTAGAATAAGACACAACGCGTTTAAATGGACTATATAGCTTGGCATGCAAAATCTAACGTTTCTGCTACTAAAGTTAATTAAGATAGTCTTTAACTGCGAGATATGGGTGAGCAATCCTTTTTTCTCTCAAAAATAAAATGCGCTTTTAGACTTGATAATTATATTTGTACCCATGTCATTCATAAAGCAAAATGCTGGACCAAATTATGACGTAAATTAATCAGTGACTTCCCCAATATTTTAACTGCATTCAAAACAAATGCCGTTTATTCATTTTAAACATTCACATACACACGACATGCAACATTAGATTATGTTATATGAATCTGATTCATAAAGAACTAATCATTGTAGTACATTTTTATCAGTAACTGACCTTTAAGGCGACAACCAGACAGGTCCAATTAAGATACGTATATATATAAATAACACAGTTTTATTAAAACAGCATCAGTTAATTGGAGAATAAAATAAAATGACATGATGCACTCAACCGGTGCTTTGAATTTTTCACTTTAGTTGTTTCATTGTTGTATTGTATCAGCCAGTGCCACTGAAAGTTGAAGAGATGATGTAATAAACGTAAATTGTGAACCAGGATCCACTTAACCTGAATTTGTATACAGGGTATCTGGAGTTAATATAATATGCCTATAGTTACTAGAGGATTAAATGCCGTGATGAACAAAGAATTTCAGTTTTAAGATATTCTATAAATGCATTTATAACCTATTCTATCGTTATCATACAGATCAAAAGTATTCCTGAAATATTACAACTATGTTGCTATATGACTTAACTAAATAAAATCAGTGAGGTGGTAATTTTTGCTTTGTTCGTGTTACAAAATACATTAACTCAATAAATGTTTCATGTTAAAATTAAGTATCTACTAGACCTACTATCACTACATATATATGTATTACACTGTTAGACGTTAAAAAAAGAAAAGAATAAAACTCAAGTGTGTTGTGACAAATCTGTTCAAATTGAACCATAAAATTCACTCTTAATAAAAAAAACATTGCATGGATCAAGTAAGATATCCTCCGGATACGTGATGGAATTTAATTAAGAACTATTTTTTTAAGATAGAGTACGTGTGTGTTTAGTCCAGGAATAATTTCAGTTCTTCCTCAATCATTCAGGTGATTTTGTTTTAAAACGTGACAACTAACAGTAGGGTGTACTGTTGATGTTTTGTAGAGTATAATTCCTTTTCATTGTTGGAGACTTTCAAGCTGTAATCAAACTACCGTCGTCTATATCCCCATGACTCCTTGAAATGTCAGATTTGTCATCATATTCCAAATCTCCAGATGACTCCTTTTTCGATCGTTTATCTTGACTACTGCTTCTGCTATGGCCTACACTATCCACACTTGGCTCTCGGTCACTGTTGTCTTTCTTCTTCTTTTTACTTTTCGATCGTTTCTTTTCATGGCTAGAAAGTTATACAAATGTTATTAAATTAACTATTCCTTAACGAATTTAATTATTTAAAAAAAATGCAAAATCATATTCATTTTTTACCCTGGAGAGCTACGTTTTCTTGAATGGGATCGCGTACGAGATCTTCTTCGTTTCTTAGATTCTGTTTTTGGAGACCTGCTTCTCCTGTCGGACTTGCTCTTTTTCTCCTTCTGGTTTGGGCCATCACTTTCATCCTGTGGGGAGATAGAAGATTGAAAGAAATGCATTAACAAATTTTAATTCAACTAAGATCATTTATAACAGGAACGAAGTACCTACATGATTTAAAGAAAGACGTACGCCATTCTCTTTATGATCCTTATCTTTGTTTCTATCTTTTTCTCGATCTTTATCCCTGTCCTTATCCTTCTTGGATTTCTTCTTCTCCTCACGTTTCTTGGACCTAGATCTTGACCTCCTGGAGTGTGACCTGCTGCGACTTTTGCGTGATCTTCCTCTGCTTCTGGATCTCTTTCGACTACGACTCCTTCGTTTATCCCTGTAAAAAGTACATAGACATAGGATTTTTGAATATTTCCTAACGGTGCTTACACAATCGTAAGAAAATTGATAGAATATGAGAATTATCTTACCGAGATCGAGACCGTGACTTTTTCGTCTTGGAACGGTATCTATCCCGATGGCGTGAGGAGGAGCGACGGCTGCGGGATCGGGAGCGACGACGGCTTCTGGAACGGGAACGTCTTCGTCCTCTCGATCTAGATCTTCGACTGTGTGAACGACTTCTGCTTCTACTCCTCCTCTTCTCCTTCACGGAGGGTGCTACAGCTTTTAAAAAGCCTATGATCAGTGTTTGACGACAATTCTACCACTAGGAAATTAGCTAGGTAATGATATACTCACCAGTTGTATCCAGGCCGTGTGTAAGCAGATTCTGGGCCTGTCTGGACATAGCTTCTTCAATTTCCTTTTGAGCAGCCTCATTGGTTTTCGCTTGGGGCTTGATAATTGCTTGGGTGGCATGATAGACCCTAAATACAAAATGTTTGGATTAGAATCAAATAGTAATTGAGAAACCTTGTTGATCGTGGGCGTGGCAAGATTAATACTCAGTAGTAATGAGAATCCCTGGTCCTGACGTTCCAATAAACTTACTCGTCAGTTGTTACCAAAAAATGAAGACAATCAAAATTAAAATATGAGAAAGATGGGCAATGGATTGGTTTGGAACAGTACTCACTTCTACGTGACTCGCAAGTCAAGTTAGCTTAAGAGGATGGCGCATCCGCCTAGCAGCTATTCAGATTGTGCCTTTACACACACAGAACAAACAAAAAGAAACGTAGTCATCACTTAGATGTTTCAAAATCATCACTCCGGATGAACTTAAAATCATTTGTATGTAGGCTTGTTTCATGAATCTTCAGCCTACACATTATGTAAAAATCCCGTTTTCCTAAATCTAACCATTGTATTTACCAAGCACAACTATTGAGAGCCAAGATCTTTCAATCGCATGTGATTCATTGCCGCTCGTCCGGTTTCCCAGGCAAGTCCTTAAATGAGGCTCCCCACAACACTGACATACAGAAAAAAACCAAAAGAGAAGCCGTTTCACATTTGTTCGATACGCCATAACATTTTTCAACAAGTGAACGTACAAACAAACTTAAAGGTAACTTTAAGTCACTACAATTTACTCAGCTCGAGCTACTAGTTCGCTTCTAAAAAAAATAAGAATATTTTTTTTTGGCTCAACAATTGAAAACGAATTGATTCATTGATGGGTGATTGAAATACTGTCCAAGATAGTTGAAATTATTTGAAGTTCCGTGGGACCATTGGTTTGGTATGGATTTGTAACGCTAAATACAGTATAGAAATACAAATGAAAGAGACTCAATCATATTCAGTGATTCGATAAAAATCTGATCCCAATAAAGAGCGTTTCATCTTGCCCCAACAGAATATACATACTTACCTACTGTACGGTACTTAATTTTCTAGCAAATTTGTCCATACAACTTGTCATGTAGGTAGAGCGAGAGAGAGAGAGACAGATAGAGAAACTGTACATATTGCATAATTGCAAACTTGCATTTTTTTGGAATCTAAAGCATAAAGACAACGAAGAAGGCTCATGAGCGCTTGCGACATTTCCGCATTCTTTATAACGGTTATTACAAACTACTGTTGACATTTGAAACAGTATTGGCTCAGCTACGTGAGTGAAGTATCATGGGACATCACGCAAGACATATATATTATTATCATACATACAAACTAAAGGTCAAAAGTTTTTTTTAGGCTGACAAAAATAATAGAGTAAATGAAAAAGAAAACAAAGCAGTGAAAGGAATGAATGGGAGCCGTGAAGTAGTAGAGTCGCAAAGTTTTTTTTTCGGTAAAGAGTCAAAACGTCACTACAAAACTATAACGCGATGAATGAAGTAACACACAGGCCATGAGAGACAGAAAACTCGGCGAATATTTATGATGATGGTTATGTGGTTGGTAAGTGTGATTGTTTTGAACCAATGACGCCCATCGAATTAACTAACCGATCACCAGCACAGGGTAAGAATGGACACTGAAAAATAAAAAGAATGAAACTCCGAAAACAGATTATGCATTTATGCAAACCGACTTTGTTTGATGTGCCACGGTCTTATTACGTTGAAGAAGTCTGTTGTGTATCATCCTCCGTTCGTAACATAGCAATGGTCAGATTTACATATAACTCTCATTTCAATAAAATTTCATTGCCCCAATATAATCCATTCATGCTTCTAGCACTAGTTACTAGACATTCGTACCTGATCACTTTGTGGCCGAGTGTCTCTCCGTTGAACGTCAAAGCGTCGAGGATGGCTGGCTGCTCGGAGAATTCGATCAAAGCAAATTTGAGCGGATCGTTGTCCCTGGTACAAAATCGGAAATATTTCACTTCCCCAGCTCTCGAAAAATAGTCCATGACATCTTGCACAGATACCTATTAATTCAATAAAATCAGTTAGACTTCAGCAGAATTATTGTATGTTAGAGCTCTTCAGCTACTTTACATAATTAAATTATGCTTTAATATGCAAATCTGGATAGAACATGTTCTTCAACGTACATCTGGGTCAATGTTGCAGACCATGATGGTTCGTCTGATTTCCTCAATTTTACGTGAATCAACAGTGGGCGGCAAAGGTGGATATAACGGCAGATTTCTTTCTAATAGTCGAGGATCCTTCGTAATAACAACTTGGAGTGGTGGAATTCCTTCCAGCTGTAAATAGTATAATGCATATAAGTTAGTATACCATACTTTCACTTCCATATAAATTAGTAGTATGCAAATGCTGAACATGGAATATGATATGAATGCAAATTTGATTATTGTTTATTTACAAACCTGACTTGTAACATGTTGTGGAAGCTTAGGATCTGCTATTCCTGGTAGCAGAGAGCCACTTGCTAAAAGTTCTAACGCTCTTGTCTCATCAGGAATATCACCTACAAATAAACAAAGCTTTTTATTAGATTTTACATTATAAAATTCGTACTGTATTTTCTGGAATTATCAATAATTGTCAAGAAATTTATAGTGTATAATGCATATAGTGTACTTACCGTCCAAATACGGTATGACTATTAGCACTCTATCAATAAAAACAGTGTTGGTGAGATGCTGTGCACTTCCAACGCTCGTTGTATCATAAAACTTAACAAAACAGATTTTCGATTGAAGCTGCAATCCTATATCCCTGTAAAATCCATAAAAAACATAACATTCAATATTTATACTTATAACCTTAATACTACATACAAATTGTGGATTGTAGTTTAATGGTAAATAAAAAAAGCAATAACTTACACAGTAGGGTATAAACGGATGTCATCAATTTTTCCCACATAACCAAACAACGCTTGCATTTGCTCCCTAGTGGCTTGTGGAGCTATATTGGCAACTTGAACAACCTTAACAGAATCCTTTGAGTAGCTTTTTGACCTGGTAGCCGAATATTCTTTACTGCTGTTGTGAGATGACTGGCTATGATGCGATGTCCCATTTCTAACTGCAGAAGATCTACTACTAGTTGATGGACTTCGACTTCTTGATGATCTATGATCATTTGGTGGTGGCGAAGGTGAGTCCACCATTGTGAATATTTTTTTCACCAATTATGGAATAGTTTTCACAGGGAAAACACTACTTTAGTAAATTTATATTTTGCCTTCTATCACAAAGCCAATTTCCCTTTTCATTCGCATTGCATTGCTCTGATTTCAGCCACTATAAATCTACACGTTCCAGTACCAAATTTTTGTAGACTACTCAGTAAATGCAGAGACAAATTACTGTGAATTTAAACGAATACTTTTTGATGATTACTGGAAATAGCAAGCGTGTGAGACTAATTTTTTACCATAACGAAAACTTTAAACGTTGCGAACTCCACAGTGGTAGTTGCTAGTAGTATGGGCTTGTATTGTAATGAAAAACTAAAACATTGTCGACGTAGCTTCTCCATATTGGCATCATCCGCTATTGACCAAGCGAACATTGTAGGGTAGCGCATGTATAGTTTGCATATAGTTATATGAATTCAACACAAAAAAACATACTTTTTAAAGTAGCATTATGAGAACGAAAAGAATCGTTGTATCTTCCATTCCAACATGTAAAGAGCACAATTTATATATACGCATAGATGCAGTCATTATCTTCATACAGTGTCGACGGCATCAACAAATTCGTGCGAAGTTTGCAGGCGAAGACAAAAAAAATTTGGTTTCGGAATAGACAAACCAGACGAGCGAGTTAGATAAAAAGAACCGAGTTGTTAGCGTCAGTCTCTTGACAAAGAGAACTTGCGTGAAGCCCGTAGGTTCGACCGTATATCTAGCCTTACAATGCGGTGCATATATGTCTAATACAATTTCATACATACATCGATAGATATGTGGAGTCGGTCTCGTTGTTGCAGAGAATCTTATTCACTTTCACGTTAAAGGAAAGGATGGAGCGAACTGAACACATTGTTGGCAATAGTAGGCAATATGTGAGTTTTTCATGAAAAGTTATGTGTGTAGATGCTTACAGAACCGACTTAAGCTTTATATCGTCTTATCATCCGATGTAGTATACTATTATGTATGCATGGAAATGAGTTTTTAAAACCAGGTATAACCAAGTTGCAGGCATTTGATGAGCCAAAAGTTTTGCTTAAACGTCAAAAACTCAAGCCTGTATGTAATGTACTAACATTCGGCATTCCATATTACAATTACTTTATCCAATCTCAAAATGTCGTTGAGTTATTCTACCAAATCATAAAACTTCGGTTAATTTAAGATAACTCTATATAGTATAATATAATTTGTTACATTCTGTTGATCCAATCATAATTTTACGTGTGTAATTTATTATTAGTTGCTTACACTTTAGTTAACTTCTACTTCAAGTTATATCAAATATGCAGCTAACGGACGGACATGTTTTTTAGGTACAGCAAGCGATAGCTATACGATATTTCGATTATTAACATCCTACTCTTCTATGCATGTATGCGTGCATTTGTATAGCGTTATGTATCATGTACCCAAATCCTTATTTACCAAATCAAAGAAAATCCGAGCTATATATACCAGTAAGCTGTGTATTACATATTAGAAACCATAAAGAAAATAGCCAAACTTCTTCACTCATACCCTACAAGTGCGCTTGGAAGATATAGGTTTTCTAAAGGATTACTTTTACAAACACATATGGACAGGAATCGTGGCCAACAATTTGCGATATCTGGTATGCTCACTCTACAGTACAATGTCCTATGATTCGCTTTCTAACTGCATTCCAGCAAGATTTTTGCTAGAAAAAAGGGAAAAAATATAGCCGACGGAGGCCGAATAGTTTGCTTCTTTGATTTGAGTGTTTATTTGTGGCTAGTAGAAATTCCATGCAGGATATACAAAGAAAACAAATAGAATCTATTAGGTTTCAAGATGTGCCGTTGATGGGAACGTCGTTAAACTAAATTTTTGGTTGAATATTTTAACTGCTTTGAGTCATGTGAAATAAGAGTTAAAATACAACATAATTCGATTCTGGATGCTAAATGAGATGTATTTGACTAAATAGCTTTATCTCATTTACTGTAAACTGAAACGTTAGACTTGGTAGCAGCTAGCAACTTTATTTGGCACGTATGAAACTCATGAATACTTTACGTCATGTCATTAAATATACTCTTTTACTTTTGCTTTTAGCTGGATTTAATCGATAAATCCACACGCACACTTTGTTTATATGTGCTTGCTAATATTGAGTGTCGTCTGCCTTCTACAATGACAACATAAAACTAATTAAGTTTTATATTCTATTTTAAATTGTAACGTCATCCTTAAATTAATCCATACCGTTGACGGTACTTATAGTATATTTACAAATGAAAACATGTTGATCTACCATAACTGATAGTGTACTAATTAATAATAATTCCATAGCTGGTTGAAGTTGGATGATGTAACTTTGGTGAAACATGTTTCCAGATTTGCTCACTTCATTTCATAGTAAGACATTTGAGCTAAGTAGTTAGGTAAACTAAAGATCAAGACGTAGTTCTAACTTGGGTTGAGTCGTTGAGTTCAAACTCTTGCAGTTAAAATTATATTCCAAATTAAAAGATCTCAATGCATCGCATTCATGATTTGGTATGCACAATAAACGTGAGCACATTTAGCGGCTACAAAAGTTCGTCTTTAACTTCACTCCTCTTACTTCGTTCGCAATATAAACATAGCATCATCAGCAATCCATCATAATTGATAATTAAAAGTAGATACATCAACTCGCAGTTAGCTCATAGCTACTAAAGTAATGCCAAAGCTGCATACTGCATGCATAGCCATTGCTAGTTGTTAGTGGAACAAAGTCGATCAACTCATACATCATCGAGTATTGAGTCTTCCGTCACCCCCACAATTCCCTTATTGACAGCACATGCACGCTCTCAAATCAAATGCTGTAGTGACTAATACTGCTGGTCGGCTTGTCAGTTTTACTTTTTGGTATAAAGCAAAAATATGTTGTGTGCTGTGAGCAAAGTTCCTTAGCTGCCAAAAACCCAACTTCATTTCGCTGTGTTGTGTGTTGTTTAGAAGGCTAAGGTAAATTCTTGTCTTTTCATTGCTACTGACTGCAGTCACAGTCCATTATCTCGATATATATCGTAGTGGGTATTTTAAGTCAGCAGATTGCCTACACGGGACGGAAGGTATACTTTAGTCAGACGGATTGGATTTGGATTTCTCATAGTAATCATCACCGTCCGGCCCTCCTCCTACACTGTTGACTGTATTGCATTCATTGCTCTTCTATTGAAGTTCAACTCTGTGGATCTCTACTCAATCTTGGCTAATTTTCTCATTTGGATTGAGTAAGGTAAGCATACTTAAGTAAGTGTGGTGGATGCTGGCCAGGAGATACATTATTATCATTATTACTCTAAGTCAGCAGCTCAGTGCCCAACCTGGTTGATTAGATATTGTGTGAATGTGGATGACGACGAGTGTGGTTTAAGGTGAGGACTTGGAATTGATTAGATTGTGTTGTTAAGAAGGATCAGATGCTCGTTTGTTGCAAGGCTTCTCCATTTGACAGATTTGTACAGTTTAATGATTTGTTTATACAAATAGTTGTTGTTCAAATAGAACGGCATGTTGAAATATTTCGTTA
Source organism: Orchesella villosa (assembly GCA_036850725.1). NCBI lineage: Eukaryota > Metazoa > Arthropoda > Collembola > Entomobryomorpha > Orchesellidae > Orchesella > Orchesella villosa. The sequence continues at coordinate 15,171 of JAANSM010000108.1, read as the reverse complement.
ATAGTACCATTTTGTGTGATAAAGTGAATTATCCTTGCTGATTGAAAGGTTGTTTGTTATTTAATTGCCAAATTGTGCTCATCTGGAACTGCTTGTGATGACGAGAATGATTTAATGCCTTGCACTTCTTTAAATTGCCAAGTTTAGTGATAAAAATACTTAGAATTATATCAAAAGTGTCCTCCAGGTCTCCATAACCTATTTGTTTCCAGATTGGTGAGAGGTAGCGAAAAGTTTGTCATTTTCTCGCTCAGCTTTAACATACTGGCCTTTTGTGAAGTGATTCAAGATGGAATTAGTTAATCAGCCTGTTGTGATTGATAATGTAAGTCGATAAGATTCTATTACAGCATTCTATTACAGTAAGTTGAATGCTTTGTTTATAGTCAATAGTATTTATCATTAATAAATTACTTTTTCCTTTTTACAGGGCTCTGGAGTCATTAAGGCAGGTTTCGCTGGAGATCAAATTCCAAAATGCCGTTTTCCGAATTAGTAAGTAATTAATATATACATCATATCAAATTAACCACTGCTGCCGGTAGCAACTGCAACTTTGATTTTAATTATTTGATTTAATTTGTAGTGTGGGACGTCCGAAGCATATGAGGGTTATGGCTGGAGCCTTGGAAGGAGACTTGTTCATCGGCCCAAAGGCAGAAGAGCATCGTGGCTTATTGGCTATTAAGTACCCCATGGAGCATGGTATCGTCACTGACTGGAATGATATGGAACGAATATGGCAGTACATTTATAGTAAAGATCAATTGCAGTCATTTTCGGAGGAGGTATGCTATTATTTACAACTTGTGTCTTGTTTACAATTATTTTAGTATTGGTAAAAAACGAATCAAACAATTTTCTTGTTATATTTTAGCATCCCGTCTTGTTAACGGAAGCACCTTTAAATCCAAGAAGGAACCGTGAAAAGTCGGCTGAAATTTTCTTCGAAACTCTCAACGTTCCGGCCTTATTTGTTTCTATGCAAGCTGTTCTCAGTTTGTGAGTTAACTTCCTAAGATATCCTACATTTAAAAAAATCAGGTTGGTTTTTGCAATCTTTGAACTATATTATTCTCTAATGTTAGGTACGCCACTGGTCGAACTACGGGTGTGGTGCTGGATGCAGGTGATGGTGTCTCCCATGCTGTTCCCATTTACGAAGGATTTGCACTGCCACATAGCATTATGAGGATTGATGTTGCTGGACGTGATGTTACGCGTTATTTGAGGTATTTAATTGGTCATACTTGTCAAGTTTAACATAATTTGAGGGCAACAGCATTGTTGATAAGGTTTGCTAAGACTTATGTCATATGGTTTTACTGCAGGTTGCTACTAAGAAAAGAAGGCCATCTTTTCAAAACATCGTCTGAATTTGAAATTGTGAAGACTATCAAGGAAAAAGAATGCTACTTGTCCTCCAATCCTTACAAAGAAGAATCTAGTGATGCAGAAAAGAGGGTTTATAAGTTACCTGATGGCAATAGCTTAGACGTAAGGATTTTTACATTTTAATTAGTAATGTAGTGCAGCTTTTTGTTAATTGTTTGTGGTCATACGCAACAGTAACTAACAATTTCTTGCTACAGATTGGACCAGCTCGTTTCCGAGCCCCTGAGGTACTCTTCCGACCAGATCTTTTGGGTGAAGAATGTGAAGGAATGCATGAGGTTTTACTTTTTTCAATTCAGAAGTCTGACTTAGATCTTCGTAAGATTCTATTCCAAAACATAGTTCTTTCCGGAGGATCAACTTTATTTAAGGTACACATCTACTCAACATTTGCCTAAACCAAAGTCAGATTCCAACTATTTCAAAGTACTTTGGTAAGATTGAATGAGATTGTTTTTCAATTTGATTATAGGGATTTGGAGACAGGCTTCTGGGTGAGCTAAGGAAGTTGGCGCCAAAAGACGTGAAAATCAAAGTATGACCTAAAACTCTAAAGCGTTTCAAAACTTTGTTTGACTTTGTAAAATAAAAATTGTAACATGGATTGTATATTTTAAATTTATAAACTTATTTGAATTTCTAGATCTCAGCCCCTCAAGAGAGATTATATTCTACTTGGATTGGTGGCTCGATTCTCGCATCATTGGATACCTTTAAGAAAATGTGGGTGTCAAAACGAGAGTATGAAGAAGAAGGGCAGCGAGCTGTGCACCGGAAAACCTTTTGAGTATATTTATACTTACGTATAATTAGGTTATGGGATCTTAATGCAGTATTTAGTGGGCAGTTACTGACTTTAATCTAGCGATTTTATAAATTAATTCAAGACATCCGAATGCAACCTACAGGCTATCGAATCTTTTGTAACACTACGTTTTTGCTGAAATTGCACAAGAACATGTACCTATGTTTTTATCTATACTGTTATTGTGGCAAAAAAAAGTTCTAAAAAATGTAATAAATTGCTTATCAAGCCGCGTGCGTCCTTTTATATTAACAAAACAATGTGTATGCTTATTTTAAATTTATGAAAATAACAGTCATATCATCATAATCTAATGAATTTACTTAACTTGTTCATTTATTTCATTTTTAAATAAAATCATACGCATCGTGTTTTCTTAATCTTACTCTAGTTATGTTTACATAGCAATAATGACTTTTGAACACGTCCACCATAATCTCATGCTCATAAAAACGCAGTTTCACTCCAAGGAATGCCCTTTAGAAAAGTTAATTAATAAAAAGTAATCTTATCACAAGAAAAAAAACTTACCATGTGTGTTGAAAATGATACGGTGACAACAGATTCATAGAACATAAAGACAATCGACATTTTTATTTATTTTATATTTATTACATTTACATGACTAAAATAGTTAATATTCTTCTGCCATAATCAGTGCAACCAGTGCTGACCAGCCAGTGAACGGTCTACAACCTTTTCCTTGACCCGTTGAGTCATCGTACTGTTCCCATATGTATCCAGTCTTGTAATATTCGCCAACTACATTCGACATTATATTTGTTCGAAGTTTGGCATGGATTTGTTGAGCCAGTTCTCCAACCGGTGAAGGCGCAGTTGAGTAGCTCTTCAGCGCCTTTAGTGTTAAGAAGTTAATGTTGATCCACACAGCACCACGCCAGTATGGAGGATCATGCTCAGTATTACGTTTTTGGTATAAAGGAGCACTAGCCGACAAGGATCGAAGACCATATGGAGTCCAAAGTTCATTAGGATCTTGTATCTTCTCGAGTATTGGTAGCAGTCTAGGTGAATCAGGACTCAGAAGTTGGAGACTCATAGGGAACAAACTTGCGTAACCAAACATGTTTACAAATTGATACTCGGGTGGTGTAAGGGTATAACGAATCTTTTCTCGGTGATGATTCTTTGAATTCTGGTTGTGAGGAGGATACTGAAGAACAACGTTGTCTGAGTGATAGCCATAATCCAAATATGATTGATAGTCGTCGGACCAATGTAGCTTGTCCAGTAACTCGGGATCGGTTAAAATTTTGTACGTGTCCAGGTATTTACTGTAGTCGTAGTCTAGCTCCAGAAGATCTGCTAATTCGGCCATCAGTTTTGAGCTCATAGCCATCCAACAACGTAAATCTAAGTGACGTTCATCTGTCGTTGGATGAGATGCTCTGGGGAAGTCATCTAGACCTGATGCAAGGGTTTTAGGGCTCAGTTCTCGAAGTGTGGTACCATTACGTCCTCTCCATCTGCAATACGCAAATGTTTTCAGTTTCATAATGTATTCGCATATCAAAATATAACTTCCTTCTCCACTTAAGGAAAAAATTTACCTGTAAACTGTTGGCTCATCCCCCGCTTGAGTTCTATTTAACCAATTATACCAGGCTTGGAGCCTTGGCCACATTTTGAGAAGGGTGGTTTTATGACTAGCAAGTAACCAATCACGGTGTCGTTCAATAAGATCTAGTAAGGCCATAATTAGTGTGGGTGGGTTAGCAACGTCATTTCGTTGGACAACGAATTCTTCTGGAACACGACTTAAAGCTTCTTCTCCCAAGATTTGTTCTCTTGGAATCCAACCTTCGGTGTTCATTAGGTCCAGCCAGTGAGAAATTATATCAACGGATATTTCAGGGTTCCATTTGTTAACGAGCAAAAGGTGAAACCCTTCATCCCAAAGAAAACCTCTTGGAAAAAAGCTTCTGGATGGAACGGCAGCATACAAGCCTGCATTCCAGTAGGCAACCGGCACTGACTGATAAGGTCCCAATACTTTCGAATGACCATAAAAGTATCCAATCCCTCCAACCATATTACTCATTGCGGCCTGTGCAAACTTAATGTAGGTTGAGTTTAATCCCTTATCACGCAAGTTGAATTTCGATTCAAACTTCTTCTGAAACTCTTTCCTGAAGGGGACAGTAAAATACAAGAGAACACAAATGAATAAATATTAATGGTGCCAGTTAATTTTTACGACATACGGCAGTTATTTACCTGAAGTGTGTTAATGACTGAGTGTACGCTTCACCAGAGAGAATACCAGGACGGTCAAAGAAGCTACCAGACTCGAATACAACATCTAATGAGAACTTGCCTTTAGTGTGTACCTAAAATAAATACATTCAAATCTTTTTCACGTTACTAGTGGTATGATGTGTTAGGAGATTACATTTTGTAGTTTCACTAACCATATAAATTATTATATCTGGATCATCGGTTATTGCTCCCTTCTGATTCATAACAAAAAGCGGTTTTTCGGTATCACTACGTATACCTAAATTCTGCAAAGTCATTGTGCTAATATCGTTCAAGGAGCGGAGTTTTGTACTGAATGAGGACACAGAAAGGGCATTGCTGCCGTTGATGAATCTGTGGAAATGAAAGAGCAAATGGTTTGTGAAGAATGAGTAACTGCAATCAGATAGTTTTAAGTACTTAATCGTACCATATTAAGTATAAAGAAAAAATAAATATGAACTATAAAAACGTAAAATAAATTCAAAATATGATCATACCGAATAACAAAGTTTCCTAGATCAGTGTTTGTACTTCGTACTGCGCTTAAATCACCATTGGAGTCGAATTCGGGCACCATCTGACCGTCTACACGACCTTCCTTTGCCACGTAGAAAAACAAGACAGTTTCATCTCTCATGTCTTGTGTAGATACCTACAATATAAATTAATAAGATAATATAAAATCATAGAATTCAATTGAAGTACCATATGAAGACTGAATACTTAAAAATGGAATCCCTTTCGAAAAAAAAACATTAGAACACAATGTTCAATATAGTTTAAAACAGCTTCCTTTCATTAGACTGATCTAACCTGAGGTTTTAATTCAATACGGGCTGTCCAATCCCCACCATGAGATCCACCTTGACGTTTCACAAAGGATGTCACGATGTCCAGACGTTTATCCGCTATCTCTTGTACCCCAAAATTTACTCCGTCATGTTCCACCCAGCCATATCTCTTCAATTTATCCTCTTGTAAGCACAAATGCCTGTACACTCAGATATATATTTAAGTTCTCAATATTGCATTTCAAACGCATTTTCAAATTATAAATACAACAATTTGAAAGAAATGACGTACCGTAACTGAGGACCTTCAGTCTGAATGGTCGATGGAATAAGCCACATCAAGCCAGTAATTAAAGACACAGGACTGCGATGTTTCATACCGAAGTAAACACCAGGACGATAAGTACCCCAGAAACGGTCAGGCACATCAAGACCGGACTTGAATGTCACCTAAAAATACGATAACAAATGCTTAATTATTCGAATATTTCATACATTTATAAATAAGGTACAAACGGAGCTTGGAGCTAACCTTATCCGCAGCTAATGGAGTATGGACGCGAGTCTGTTTGTACCCTAGGTAGCCATAATACACAACGAACCCAACAATTCCAATAAGGGCCGATAAAGACATTACCCTGAAAGTTAAAGTAATGATTATATACTCAAATGAAAGCTATAATAGTACTATAAATAAAATTAAAACAAAAGTTTTATAAATTAAATACCTGTTAACCCACCAACCATCGCGATCACTGTCCAAGCTCTTATGACGACTGTGATGAGATCTGTGACGAGAACTAGCTCCCTGACGCCCATTAACTCGACCTACGTTTGCTGGCCTGTTAGGTAAGATTTCAACCCGAGGGTCCTCAGGTTCCTCCGCTGTCATTTTCTTGCCAGCCCTCCTAACAAGTCCACTGCTGCTGACGGAAGACGCTGCGCCTCCAATCCCACTTCCTCCACCACCTTTTCGATTCTTTGCCATTAATACTTACTTTCAATTAAAAGCTAGATTGACAAATTAGAGAAAAACATACAGAATAGAATTAATATTGAAGATAGTGGTAGTGTTTTTAACATTAAAACTTAAAGCCGAGAAGACAACCGTCAACCTTTACTTCAATCCACTTCAATTAACTTTCCCATGTAAAACTGAACTAACCTTACACCTGATGAACACATTCGACTTGCAAAATATGACAAGAAATGTCAAAACGGACACTAATGTAAACAACGAACTCGCACGGCTTTTAGAACCATCCAATAATATACTCCTTTAATGATCTATTGCTCCATTTCATATGTGTGTAGTCAACACTATGAACCACCAACAGACAGTTACAGTACGACCTTGCTGTCACACACTGAAGAACACACTTAATTTTAGCAAAACCGGGCTTTGATTCTGCAAACTTTGGTGTTGACGAGTATTCAGACAGGTGATGATGATGTGTTGTGCTGTAGCTGTGGAAATGAGTTGGCTCGGTATCGATTGCTGCAGAGAGTCGAGAGCAGCTATTGAAATATTGTATTTTGGGATGTATATTTACCACTTACCGAGAAGCCGCCTGCTTTGCTGCTGACTGGATGTTTGTTTTTATTCTTTGTATGTATTTCGTGTGGTGTGCTAGCGGTATAGTAGATGACTACACCATGTGACAATGTTCCCCCAGCACATATACTGTCCCCGTCAGGCTTGCTTGGACACTATGTCTTATGTCATTAAGATATATTGCTAATGGGCTTGATTTACAATAGGATGTAATGGAACCATAAAATCATGAAAAGCTGGGTGAATACTTTTATAATTTCAGATACTTAACTAATGCCGATGCTCATGCCATTAGTACATACTATGCAGTACATAATAATAGTTGTCATATTCAATGAACCATGAACCATACGTGTTCATAGTACCTACGTATATTGTATGTATATGCCTAGTATGTATCTTCAATCTTGCTTGCGAATTACACAAGACTGCTGGAATGATTAATGAAAATTGGAAGAATGTGATTGCTCTAAACTCCACAGTTTAGTCTATTATGTATGATTCAAATTGCATGCTTACGCTTATGCTCTGCTCAGTCTGCTCCTACCAGTATCCAGTTTCAATCACCTACCAAAAATAATATTCACTACCTTCGTGCGTCCAGGATTATTGCAGACATAGCAACATACTGTCTTTTTAACATTTAATCATCATTTTCAATAAAAAAGATGCATGTTAGTAACGAATTGATATATTTGTAACTTGAAAAAACTATTTATGTATTACTAGTTTATACGGCTCGTATATTTGAGACACCAAAGGTATGTAACGGTGCAGTAATTGTACATTTGCTCGTTAGTGTTATATAAGTGCTATCAATCATCATATTTCTGTCTTTCAAGTATTCACTAGATTCTAAATGCGGATTGCCATACTTAAATTCATATTTATATATAGAAAATCAATATATCTTACGTGTTGACCAGTCCTTAATATATGATGTTGACTTTAACAACATATTAGGATCCCCATTCGCCTATATTCATTGCTAGGTACTTATATTAGTATGCTCGAACTTTCAAACTATGGTGTATGTATATTAATGCCCAACTGCATAAATATTTACTTAATCATCATAATATTTGGAATATTATCCTAAGCTTGTAACAAATAAGTAGAGTAACCACAAACTTACACGGTTTTCAGTTTTCTACCAAAACGTAAACGTCCATAAGTATGTTCTGGAATTCAAGCTTCAGTACATAGCGTTAGTATATTAGACATCATTGACTATATTATGGCATCATTCATATCAAACACATTACAGCTATATTCATATAAACCAATCATAATGCATGTGAATGTTAATCACCATTAGACATCATTAAACGTTTGCTTAAGTTTACGTCGTATGAATTCCTACTAAGTGATATTTACTAAGAAACATGTTAAGTAGATGATTGTTCTGATGAACTTAATGACTATTAATCATTGAACAACATAAAAATGAATAACATATAGCATCACGAGGAGATTTGTAGCAACTGGGTAACTGGTATGAGATATATTATGTAAAGCAATCGATTTATTTTTGCCTTATAGTCGCAGTCGTTTAATTATGTAGGCATTTGTTAAATTATAGAATTACTGCAATGATTTCATAAAACTCCAATGTTTATGAATGCCCATTGAAGTATATTTGATCTTACTTTCAATACCTTATAGTATATCTGATATAATAATTTATCATAAAATGGGAATACATCTCCATAGGACGATTTTGTGTTAACGAAATGCATACACCTAAATTTTGCCACATTGTCCAGTTAAAAGTTTTAAAACGTTTCATTTCAAGCATAGTATAATTTTGCACCTCTTCCACTTGAACATTAGATTACTGACATGAATCGTGCTAGATGGTTTAAAATATGAAATAGTAGCATACATATGGACCCAACGATATTGATACTCAAACGATCAATGATTATAATGTCAATATAGCTATATACCAGACTAAAGGTAATATTGTTTTCGGTAATTATAATCATAACATTCTACCATTCAACTTTAAGAAAATCCTTTGCTAGTTTGTTGTACTGCTTACACATGAATTCAAATGATGACTGTTTACACATCATCTCGAAGTGTATGAATTTATGAGATAGTGCATATGTAACTGTATACTGAACCCTACTATGTACATTTTGATGCTCAAATCTCATGCAGACGCGAGACCATGGCAATACGACATTCATAAGTTGCAAGAAGGATTCCAAAGATATTCTCTCAACTAAAATTCAACATTAATTACACACGATGACACACATAATAATAATACTGAGTCTGCAGACACAGAGAAAGTCATCCGCTTGTAAGATAAATCCCGGTGTGGCACATTTGGCACTTATCCATAAAATGAAATGGTCTCAAAAACTGTGAAAGCTAGTGTAAAAGTATGAATGCGACTACGACATCAGACATCACATAACGACCAAGATTTGTTCATGTAAGTGTGAAACGTGAAGAACCCGAGAATGTGGACCATCACCCATGCAGCTTTGTAATGCAACCCTTCAGCTCCTGCTTATATTTTCTTTTTTAGATATGTTTGTTGTGTTGTACGTAAAGTAAGTTAGAATCGTTTGATATGCCGCAACACAAATTACATTTCGCTTAAAGAAAACGTCAGCCATGCAAACATAAAAGTTCTTGTAACTAGGAACGTATGTCACCACTTATTCATTCTTGAGATTCATTTCATTCTTAATTAAATCAACTTTAAGTCCGAGTATAGAGAATTTCAAATCGTAAAACAGGCTGTGCTGATGTAAAAGGTGGCAAATGGATCAAAATTTAATTGAAGATTTTTGAATTACTTAAATGCTTTTGACCATATGTTCTCTTAAAAATCGTTGAATGTAACAAAAAACATCTGTGATCACTGAGCTGTGCCCGTGTAATTATTCAACTACATAAGTGGAATCCTAAGTTCAAAATCTATAACTTCGCAACTAATTCAAACCATCCTTTGTTTGTATTTGTGTTGTACTCCATCAAAAATGTGAAGTGAATTCGGGAACTGGCGGGTATGCGCACGAAATCTGCCTACAGCTTCTGAATCTTTACCGGAAGTTTGTATCCGTAAGTTTTAGAGTACATGTAGGGTATCATCATATGGCCTGAATTGATCACAGCGATTTTTGGCTCTCTTACAGCGGAACTCGTAAAGGACACTTGGTTTGGTTCTGTGTAGTGTATCCATAAAGAAATACTGGATACTGATCCCTGTCTGTTTTTATTGTTATTGTTAACAGTGCGCGTATAAAAAATAAAATATTCTACATTTTTTCATGAATACTCAGCAGTACTTCAACAAAAATGTTGTTGTTTTCCTGGAAAAGCAAAGGTAAGCCAATTTAAAATTATTTATTTCAGTTATATTTGCTTCACCTTCTTCAAATAACTAACTCTGTAACGTTCAACTTTACATTATACGAAATAGATTATATAATTTAGTATATCGGTAGAAAACCCAGCATTCTAAATCACATTTAAGTATTCAGAATCATTATTACTTAACACGGGATCTAGTCACACAGCATTAACAAAATTTGACTAACTATTCAGTTGTGTACGAGTCTGAAAGCGGTTCACATCAACAGCAGTAGTGCAACAATGGTTAACTTGTGTTTTCAATGGTCAGGAGTCAAGTGAGGATTGGATCAGGTTTAGTGTGATGTGACGATCGGACGTAACGACAGGATTGTGTTAGCTTAGTCAGGCTCACGTTCTCGTCTAGTAGAGAATGTATACATTCAATCATTCAACCTCAACCTTACGTTCTGCTGTGCTTAGCTAAAAGGTTGCATTAATAGTATTGTATATTGATCTTCAAACTGAATATTACGAGTATTATGATATATGATTGAGTGAGTGTAGGTTGTTTGTATTTGCCATGCAATTTTTTCTCTCTCTTCATTAAGCATGAGCGTATTTGTCTTTAACTTTGAACTTGCATTGTAGATGGAAGCAAACATTATGGTTTGATTTAATTATGATGAAGCATTGAGATTTGAACCCAACTTGATTACCAGTAATGTTGACTATTTATTTATTTATTATTAGCGTATTGCCATTTATACCAATTTCATCTTCAATGTAGTTTAATAGTGTCGTTTAATACCGAGGAACATAAAATTATCGTTGTTTGAAAATTATAGATATTATCATAATGAAGTCTTTTCATTTTCATTTAGTTTGTTTTTTTGTTCTCGGTCGACTCTAAAATACTCCACAATTTTTTAGCTTTGACATCTAACATCATTATTTATACAAGTCAGTAAAACCAGCAACCCCGTTTTAAATTTGGTGTACACTTATAAAAAACCAGAGGATACGCGACGACGAAATTAAAGACTTTTATGCAGTTGAAGAAAATGCTGACAATTTGCATTATTCATTCTAATGGTGAATGGAATGCACGATAGGCAAATTATGCACCGCAGTGCAATAAGTACTTACTTAGAAGTGCCTTTCCTCAGCAACAAGATTAGAGAACGAAATTCATTCTTTTTCTTAGGTAGGACTGTCCACTGTAGCATGCATAAACCTGCATCAAGTACATATGCAGCCGGTAAACAATAGTAGACCAAGACATATTTATGTAAATTTTCAGTTTAGACTAGTTTAGTTTGTTTCCAGATTAGGATTAATTTGGCTACCTTTCCTTATAGTAGCGCTTTTGTTCCTTTGAATTTTACATCTTTACAAGCAAAAAAAACAATTTCTACTTATTACATTTGTGTACATAGTAATACTTCCTGTAGTTGTTGGTAATGTGCTTTATAAGTTTTGGGTATGGAATGGAAGTCTAGAACATTGAAATGCGGGCACAAAATTCAACCAGCAAGTCACAAGTAGCACTTCTATTTTCTATTGTTACAGTAGTCGTGAGTCGTGAAATCAGTTAGGTGTTTCTGTTTCTTCACTTCAGTTCAAATAGGTTTTTTTATTGTTTTTATTTTTTGTTCTTGGTTGCAGTAGTTCTAAAGCTAACGGTGGAAGTTAACGAAAAATGTTTCTTTTAAAATAAATCATAGTCTGACTAACAGCAATTAATTGCTTTTTATCCCCTATTAACGTGTTGTATTAAAACAAATCATTGAATTTTTCGTATAATATATTGTTTTGTATAGATTAACCAACCCCGTAAGTAATGTAGCTCTATGTACAGTGTATTTGAAATGATTAGTATAAAAATATCTTATCTTTGCTCTTGTAGAGTTTTCTTCTGTATATAACTATTTCTACTGTATAAATTGATACCCTATTTTTCAGGACAACGGACTTAAGCTTTCAAGTTCTCTCTTGTAACTTCACTGCCCTCACTGTGTTCATTAGTAGCGAGTTCTACGTTTCTTTCTTGAGTACCTTTATAATGGGTGGCTTGTCTAGCAAAGAGCTCTCTGCATCAGGTAACGTTATATATTTCATTTTTCATTCTTTTGTTAAATTTATACGCTTATGTATCATAATATATGTAATAATCATACTTTTTTCGCTTTATTTACCCAAATATGCTTTTAAACTTATAATTGATGTCTATATTTATAATTGTAAGATAGAGCTTCGTAGCAAACATTTTTTTTGACAAGTCTTCCTTCATCTGATTGAAGAGTAGCTCATAAAAATTCATAATTGCGTTATCATTCACAAGGTGTATTTCATAACTCGGTCGGATTCACTTCATTAAATTGACGTTCAAATTAGAAAATTACGGGAGGTGATATAAAACTCCTAAGTACACAAGGTGGTGATACCATCACGGATGATTCCCGTTGACTCTTTAGTTTATTACCTTATTAGTATGTTTTATGATGACAGAGTGCATTCCATTTCATTACTGGTTTAGTTGTTGTGTGCACATAACTCAAAACACGTTTCAAAATGGGAAGTTACTTGATGATTACGTTAGAAAGTTAGTGGGACAGCGTGAAAAGGAGACGGATGCAATGATAGGGACAAAAACTTTTCTCAGGTTTTATGTTGTTTTTAACTCAAAAAAATTTGTTTAAATACTGATATCGCACCAAGCAAAATGATTGAATGTTTTCACGTGCTCTTGGCAAGGTACTTATTTTTCTATATCGGTGTATCATGTGAAATAATCATAATGTACATCCTTGTGTATTTCCATCACTCACCTTAATGAGTCACTGGTTTATCATGTTTTATATTTATGGCATTTTTGAAATCAGGACTTCAACGATGGAATGTTGACTGTTTAATTATAGCAACAATAATATTCTGATCATCAGTCATTCATGTGGATGCCCAAGCTCAATATTGTCGGAACTTGAGTTGATGTTAATTATTTCAAGGCATATTTTATGTAGGTTGCACTTAGGAATCTAGTATAGAAAAAGAGCGGATAACATGAAGAAAGAAACTTTTCTTGAAAGCCTCTGACTCGTCTACATTTTTTTGAGAGCCAAGCTATTCTTCATTATGCAGGGGAGTGTCGCAGTAAGATTTAAATGTTATGCTGATTTTGCATCAGTGGTGTGGTGGCACTTGACACTTTCTTGGCAACATATATATTGACTTTTTATGTCTTTTATATTTGCATCTGTAAAAAAGAATGGCATTTTGTGCTTGTGATATGATTTTAATGTAATTTATCACAGCTTTCATTTCCAGAGTTGAGCTTTGCTTGCTTACTAGCTTTTGCTCTTCCTCTGGAGCGAAAGTAATTTTACTTGAAGCAAAAATGAAAAGGGGTAATAACATCTGCGCTCAGCAAGAATTGTTGAAGTTGAAACCGAAAAAGTTTTTGGTATTAGATCCAATGGGGTCTTAATCCTGTAACATATTGCGCCCATTTATGCAACATAGAAATCTTTAGCTTAACCGCGTTAAAGAAATAAAAAGTCAGTTGCATTGTTACCTCATTAGCATTAGCAAAGTTTCTTGAAGTCTAGCATATGGTAAATTGGCGATTATTAACATATTGGGCGCCTAGAGTTGTGGTGAAGAAGCGGTCAAACCAATGTATGAAATGAAACGAGCATTGGATTGATTTTTCTTTTCCTGAAGTAACAAAAGGTGACTTTAGGTTTGCATAAAAGTAAAAATTAATCCAGGGAAAAATGAGGGTAACATGTGTTACCAAAGGTTGAAGCAAAAGTGAAACGAAATCCATTTTATAAAACTCACTTCAATAAGAACATTATGAAATGAAAAGATGATGCGCAGGGCAGACTTGAAGCATGTGGTCAAGTCAAACGCAAAAGAGAGATAGTGCAACTGTTTACATTTTTCGATAAACTAAAAACCAATAATGAATAGGGTAGCAGATGCTGCATGCAACTTTTCTTCGGACACACACACATGACGGCCTTCTTCACCCGTAGCTGGCAGAGTTCAGAGTAATTTAGCCAACAAGCTTGGCTTTTTTTGCTCACCTCATCTAGCATTGCCACGAGGTTAAAATTCGGCAGATTGCTTCCTAGCCCATTAAAAGTTGAAGATGAGGAAAAAAGATCCAGATGATGATGATGTAGCTCGCCAAGAACCAGTCGGGAGCATGTCACTTAAGATGCGTCGGCAGCTGCCACGCGACCAACCTGGTGTAATACTTATTAAACTGATGCTCACTAAAAGTATCATCCTCTCCTTCTCTAATCTTTCTTCCAGTTTGTCTGCGGAACAGAAGTTATGACGGGTGGAGTTCGTGTAGGTAATATCTCTTAGCTTAGTCAGGAGGCATCTTTCATATAGGTTGCTATATTTATATATATGTAATATATATATATATCTCTACTTATATTCATTTGGCTTCGTTCAGGCGGTCCATTAGCTTAAAAATGGTCTTTGTTACAAACAAACCGCGATGCCTATGTAAAGGCACAACACAACTGCTTCTTTTTCATGGACTTTTGTGAGCGTTGTTGTGCCTAACTTAGGGCCGGTGTGTGAAGTTATCTTCCTACCTTATGCAATAGCAGACTGTATCTTAGTTCCAAGTAAATACATATTATGATGAAAGCATATGGTAAAGTCTTCACGTAGCTGTGAAACTTATGTTCACGAAAACGTCCCTTTTCATCCTAACCTAGCCTTCCCTTCCATTTCCAAACTGCTGCATATGCTCTTCTTCGAATGAGGACTTTTACATATGTTGTAAGACTTGATTGCTAGATGATTGCAAACTGTTTACATACTACAGGAAAAGTAGACAAAAGACGTCAACAAAGATTTCTGGCTTGCTTCTACTTCTATCTAGAGCTCGGTTGCATTCAGATTGAAAGGAATATTTTTGCATTCCTTTCAATTCAATTCAATTCAATACACGATGAAAGGAATTGAATTGCTTTTATGTGAATTGAAAGGGAATTGAATTTAATACGCCCTGAAATGAATTG
>JAANSM010000107.1:0-48675 GCA_036850725.1 Orchesella villosa | reverse complement strand
TGGATTGTGGGTGGTGGTATTTGAATCTGACCTGGCCCCCGTCGAGCAGGTGGTGGGAGGGTCGTGCAGACCAAGGTATGAATCGGTGAGTCAAAAACCTTTTATTCGTAATTTTTGTTTGAAATAATCAATAGTAAAGGTGAAAGGACATCAGTCAAAATATTACTATAATATAAAGGGTATCTGTCGCAGCATGAGTTTATTCATATGTATTTTCAACTTGTCATCTCTGTTGGGGTCATTGACATTTGCATTGCCAAGTCAATCAGGTCAGCTGTGGGCTGTGAGTAAAAACAGCCCTGATATACCTTTATACGGACAGCTAACAGCGAAGTGTCCAGCATGATCTACAGAGTGATCCTGTTTTTGAAGTTTTTGTGACGTGTTAATTTTGAAATTTAGCCTTGTAACATAAATGATAAAGATAGCGGTTGATGGTTCCAATTTTATTTGTTTTCAACTATTGATACAACCAATTCTGTTTGAGCATTTCATTGTTAAGTCAATAATTTGCTACTTTTCACTGACTATCTTTTATGTTCATCCTTATCAGTCAGCTGTCGCTGGTCGCAGGCAGACTCTGCATGTCATTTGAATGGTAGATACCAAAACAATCAGCTAAATTTGCTTTTAACTTTGATTGTTTAGTCGTACAGTTATTCACCTTAGGTTCATTTAGTTACTGCCAGCTGTCTTTTCAATTTTTATTCATATTTCATATTTAGTCAGTTAGTTTCTCGTTAAAAGCTCAACTAAAAATGTGAAGGTGAGAGGCGCCTGCGTTTTTTACTTTTTTTGACAGCTGTGATGGAAAGGAGTCATTGACAATTGATAAGTGAATAAGTCTAAGTGATGACAGTGCCTAGCAACTGACTGATTTCTTTGTTACAAATCGTGTCTTCAAGCTTTACTGTCTACAGTCCATACTGACCATCAAAAATTTAAATCTCGCTTTCCAAACTTTCACCATTCTAAGCTGTAGTTTGTGTTGGTGGTTGGGTAAAGCCGCTGTACTATATTCGTTATATAAACTGATTGTATTTCATATTCCAGCGGTTTATTATTATTACCTTCAACCTTTAACCTTAAATTCACGCGTATTAAAATAAACAGAGCTGCGTTAACATTATTTTTTAATTGATGCAAATAATATTGGTAACGATAGATTGAGAATAAGTTGATAATTCTGTCATTAGAAGGACAAGCAGTTAGCAGTAGCTAGAGAAATGTTATTCGCGAAAGTATACATCAATTGTAGGCAATATTTTCTTCTGTAGAAAAACAATTACATTTGTTTCATTTAGTTTTGCTTGCCCTCAATTTCATTTCATTCAATTCAATTACATTGATTACCCACATTATTCACAATCTGTCTTAAGTCAGCTGTATAGTAAGTTTATTCTTTATTTTTATGGTGTAAAAATTTCTAAACTTCGTTTAGATTTGTTTTGGGTGGAATTGAGTTGAGAGTTTGGATAATAAGGAAGCTTTCAGTATGATAAAGTATTAGGCATAATTTAAGATACTTAAATATCAGTAATACAATACCTTATGTTATTTTTCTTTTCTCCAGGTCCGCCGGAAGCATGGCATCCGGTAAAGATCGAGTAGCTGCTGGAGGCTCGTACGAACGAGAAAGTAGTTCAGATACAGAAGACTATCATGATGACGATCGTCGTCCTAGACGTGTCTTTAAAACACGGTTAAGGTCAGTAAAAAGTATTACTTTCATATTGTTGCTTTGATTTCAGAACTGCGCTTACGTAAGGATTAAGTTCTACTGACAACTGAGAACAACGTTTTCTGACATTTTCGCGACAGATATTTTATATTGCATACACTATATTATCTATTGTGTGTTTAGTTCTACGTGAATAAGATTTATTATAAGAATTAGGATTTTTTTATGATAATTCATCATCATTGCCAGCTCAGACCTGTGTGTTTATGCTGGAGCCAAGTAGTATCATTTGGTATATTTTAGTTTAAAAATAGCTATCGTATTCAAAAGTTAAGAACCATAAAATCCCATACGCTAAAAAATTATTATGTGTAAGTTTTCGCAAATATGGTAAATAATGCTTTCTGTCATTCTGTCATTGTGTTTAAAATGAACGACGACTGTACTCATCTGTATCTCACGGGGAGAACGGAAATGGAAATTCCATTAGGGTCTTATGTTTTTACATATTTACAAACAACAAGGGTTTAAAACGTAGAAATATAATGTGTTAGAGAAATAGAAAGATAGAATGTCAAGTACAAATTTCCGGCGTTCTTACAAAAAACAGTCACCAATTTAAAATAATTTGCCTATGCTTTTTAAGAATCAAGATTTGTTAGAATCGTATGTTGTAAACTTTTCTTTGAAATGTTAATGTAGAAGATTTACATAATTTGGGATGTATTCAAATATTTTGGAAAATGTAAAATGTTTGATCTTAATGCATCCATTCCTTCATGAAGTCGTTCTCCGTGAGCTTACTGAATTGATTTGGTGAACAAGTGAAAGAAAAAGTGAGGAAAATTGCTTGCAGATAGAAAATATCTGGAGGCACGGTATAAATATTCTTAGTGTTTGGATGTTTAAGTCTAAAAGATCTGAGTGTATTATGAATAAAGTAGAACTATTTGTAGATTGTACTACTGCTTACCTACTGGATGAAGAAGGACACGGCATTTACGACCGTTTAAGGTATTGCATACATCAATATACACTATTTCACTGCGCTTGATGCAACAATTTGGTTCATATAAGTATTTGTATGTAGTTTTTTCTTCATTTTTGGATTTGATACCTTCACCTTACCTTCCATTTTTATGTAGTATTTGTAGTTTGCTTTTAATTTACTAACATTGCATGGTATCGTTTGTTGGTGGTGGTTTTGAGCTTTTTTAGTAATGCATGTGTAGTAATATTTTGATGGTCCACTTTGGGTCCTGTTGCTTGTAACATTTTTAAATTATGTGGTTCTGACTAATTGATTGGTTTGAGTTTTTTTCCGCTATGCTCGGCGGCTTTGATGGTGACTGCACATAATTTGCTAAACGACGCGTCACGCGAGCAGTCCTTCGCCTCCTCCGAGACCACCGAAATCATGCTCACGTCGGAGATCAGAAGAATATTCTGGGAATTTGGTTGAAGGAACTAGATCTGTACTTGGATCTACGCCGTCATTGCGTTTCAATTCCTGTATGAAACGCCGGAACACGTTAGACGGAACTGAGCCTCCTAAAAAGCCGTTAAAAGGAATTCTTCGAAATTGGAATAGTGACGCTACGGGACTTAACAAGAAACCCATACCTAAAAAACATCCCACACTTCGGGAGATGTTTGACGCAAGGAAAGCAGCGCTTGAAGCTGGCCCACCTCCCAATTTGATTGAAACTGACGGGAGTGGAAATGAAATTATTGTAGAATTTGATATGGGAAGTAGCTATGATTTGACTCCTGAAGGAAGTCGCTCTACTCCATCAAGTCTTAATACATATAGTCTTTTTCAAAGCGATTTAAGTTTGGAGTTCAGGTAGTTATTTTGGAACTAAACTGATTTTACGGTTATTATTATCATGAAAAATCTTGTAAATTACATTGATATATAATATAATATATAATATAATATGACGTCAAGATACAGGATGTAGTTCATTATCTGTTTTTGTGTGGGCATACCAAATCAGTTTTATGTTCAAGTTTCAATTTACATAATGGTTTCCGCTAAAGCAACTGTTGTATATATTCAAATGAATTCAACAGAATTTATTCAAACTAGTGTATTCACTATCTCACGTATATTTAGTACGAAAAGGTAGTTTTACTTACCTACATGTTTTCGTAGTAATTCATGTTCCTACGCTTTGAATATCGAGATAACATCTTGAGAAGGGAATAATATGGCGTGTGTGTGTATGTGAGCTCTTAAGATGTGTTAGCGTAGAACGGTACTGATGCCTTGCCTGATGTTTCTTTTTCCATAGGTCTGAACGGAATCGGAATGGTGTGCCTAAGTCACTGGGACATTCTGCAATGGAGTCTGCTGGAGCGGTAGGCGGTGCTGGTAGTTCTACTGGAACGATCAACATGGCATCATCATATCTGGAGGATCGCATAACTCTGGTGGTGGATAATACTCGGTTTGTAGTAGACCCAGGGATTTTTACTCAATATCCCAATACTATGCTGGGCAGGTAATGAATTATAAATAGCTTTTGATTTTAATAACTTTTTAAATGATTGCTTTCAAATAATAGTTACAATTCGACTTTGTTTAAACAGAATGTTCAGTTCTGGAATGGATTTTGTTCATCCAAATGAGCGAGGGGAGTACGAAGTTGCGGATGGGCTATCTGCTACCGTTTTCCGTGCTATTCTCGAGTATTACCGCACAGGGCAAATCCGTTGTCCACCTACCGTCAGTGTTCAGGAGCTTCGGGAGGCATGCGACTACCTCCTCATTCCTTTCGGTGCCAGTACTATCAAATGTCAAAACTTACGTAAGTGTAGCGTGAGACCATATAAAATATTTTAAATGAAGGTAACCTAAATGGTTTTTAATCAATTTATGTGTCATAGGTGGCCTTCTTCACGAGCTCTCAAATGAAGGGGCGCGTCACCAGTTTGAGTCGTTTCTTGAGAAACTTATCTTACCACTCATGGTGAAATCTGCTGAGCGAGGTGACCGGGAGTGCCACATTGTTGTTCTATTAGATGATGATACGGTGGACTGGGATGAAGAACATCCCCCTAATATGGGTGAAGAGTATTCTCAGAGTAAGATTATTTAGCAGACCACATATTATTTCCCGTTTAAATCAATTGGATTCGGTTAAACAGTTTTTAATGTAACCTTTTTATTGAATATTGTTTGCAGCTGTTAATAGTACTGCATTGTATCGCTTTTTCAAGTATATTGAGTAACCGGGACGTGGCAAAGCAGGTATTGAAGGAACGAGGCTTGAAAAAAATCCGTCTGGGTATTGAGGGGTACCCAACCTACAAGGAAAAGGTTTGCTAATTGATAATAATGTCTCATATTTCAGGTGTATTTAAGTGGAATCATATACTATATATTATTCAAAACTAATCAATTTTTCATTTCAACAGATCAAGAGACGACCTGGTGGTCGACCGGAAGTGATTTATAACTACGTGCAGCGTCCGTTTATTCGCATGTCTTGGGAGAAAGAAGAGGCTAAGAGCCGACATGTGGATTTTCAGGTAAATATTCTACCAATTTTAGAATTACTGCGACATTAAAGTTAACAATTTAATAATGAGCAATGTTTTAACACTATAATTCTCACTTTGCCCCGTCATATTTGCAGTGCGTGAAATCTAAGTCAGTCACGAACCTTGCAGAGGCTACTGCAGACCCAGCGCTGGACCAATCCATGCCTGTCAATCAAATCGATGTTCATCCATTGGTTGATGGTATAGTGAACATGCACATGGCAGACTTGCCCCCGCAAGAACGATTTCATGGACCTGATAGAAATGAAGGTGTTCGTGGTGCTAATGGGGGTGCAGCAGGGAATCAAAATTTTAACCCACCGGGGTCCCCACAACTCCATCCGGTTAATAATCCAAATGAACCATATCCTGACCAAATTCCACAGGATGACAATATCTAGATGAATGCTGCTATGTTTAAAGAACTCAATTCTAGCAAACCAATTTAATTCTTTTAAACTTTAAACTTTCAAAATTCATTTCGGTGTATTAGTATAAGTCAAATCATTTTACAACAATGTATACCAGGGGTATTTATCGATTTTGCGTCGCATTAGAAGTGACATTTACCAATCGCCCAAATACAATTATCAAAATTTATTGTGTAATTCTGCTACTTATGAGCAAAAACTTTGCAAAAATGTTTATTCCACAACCACCACCAGATGTTAAGGTGGTTACTTCAAAACTCGGTCACTCGGTCAGTCTTTTTTTTCTCATTGTAAAGCGCACTTGATACACAGTCAGGTGTGCTGCTAAATACGACCGCTCAAAAGTCGAGTATATAATTGTCTTCAAGTATAAAGTCATTTTGTTACAATAATTATTATGTATTTTCAAATTGTATTATTAATGTATGAAAAATAGTGCATTTTTATACTGATAAATCCGAAAAATCATTATTTTTGAGTTTGTTCTGTATGTTAATGCGTCAGTCTATCTAGTATCTCTTCGATTATGCTTCTTCAAACACGTAGCACTGAGTATTGTCAATCTTACAATTAGAACATTTGCTGCTCTTCGTATACGTGGTAAATCATTGAAAAATACCATCGATACTCCAATCTCGTCAAACTATCCTTATTCGGAACATCCTCGTTTTGTAGCTCCGCTCATTAATCTAGTGAAACTGTCATGATTTAAATTTAGAAGGTGCACTGCAATTTTTATATAAAAAAATGTAAAAATCGAAATCAAAACGAGCTAAACAGTCGTCCTTGGGGACGATCTACCGTCGCTTGGGTGAAGTACCCGTTCACCACTTTAGTTACTGTTTACACAGTCCTTTCGTCAATAAATACAAAATGGGCTGATAGAAACCTTCCATGTACAACTTATGATGGCGTAACGTTTGAAATCATGAAAAGTGTGGGAAGAAGTGTTGGCATTAGTTAAAAAATTGTTAGTTTGGGTTTTTTCTGGTATTAAAATAAAAAAATTTCAATATATTATGTGATTCTATACTATTTACTTTGAGACACGACACTTTGATAATGAAAAGTGTAACTGGCCTATGATTGTACGTATAGAAGTTTTCAAATTATGTTGCGACTCTCTCAGTTTTTTCAAAAGAAGTAGAATCTAGTTCACTAGTGTCTCACATCATTTTTGATGCCAACACTTCATTACTATCGTATTGGTAGGGTGAAGAAGAATAAATGGAATTTGCACGTCATATTTGAATGAAAGTGTCCTCGTTTCCGTTCCGGTGATTCAATTTAGACTATTCATGTTTGATTAGGTTGACTTTGTAACGAGAATTTGCAGCTTCCTAACATGACAGTATTTTCTTCGAGCTATCAACTGGGATGCCTTTTTAATTCTTGTAGTTTTTTTTCACGTCTATCGTTGTAATACTCACATTTTACAAGTCTGAAGGAGCTACATAATAGTTTAGCACAGATTATGTCACGTCCAATGCGCGCGAATCGTGTATATTATCCCTTTAAAGTTGCTATTTCAAGGCTTCTGCTCTTTGTCATATGTACTCAGATGGTAAAATCACATCGCAATCGAAATTCTTGTAGGAAAAAAAATCAGCAAATATCTCTTTACGCGAATCAACGTTTTTACAATGTAAACGAATAATATATATATTTGTCGATTTGTATTACTCTTTCGTATTACACAACGTATTTATAAAAGCATAATATGAAAATAAAGCTTGGTTTGTAAAATCGCTCTGAAAATAAGTTTGACTCTTTGACATTTATTGTGAAAGTGAAATCAGTTTAATTTCAGGTAGTGAATTAATTTGCAATATTCCATATAATCCATACGAGATGACGAAATACGTACATACATAATATATATTTAAAAGGGTTCGTCCGGGACCATTCTGATTCTACCTTCATCCACCTTGATCAAGTGGTCTTAATTTTTCTAGTGGGGCTAAAAATGTACTAACAGAGTTAGCATTTCATGCACAAACCATTTATTGTTAGTTTTGACGCGGCAGGCAGGATCTAATTTAGTTTAATGGTTTGCACCATCGTTATACCTTCTACGCCTTTGGATTTGGGATTTCCTTCGACCTTGGAAATTTCAAGGAGGGGGAGTAAAGTGCTGTTATATATTCCAACAATACCGTTATGACCTACCTTCTCAACCTACCATATGCGTATAAAGGCTGCTGGTATCATTCTTCCTTCTACTTTTTTAATTTTTTAAACGTTCGTAAATGAAATCCATGATAATAAGGTTAAGATTCCACAACTTGTGTTCATTTCAGTTACAATACGAGTAACCACCGTATCTTCCACCTCGGCCGCTAAGACCTTTCACGGCCAACCTGCACCTTAGGCGGAACTTATAGCCCACGACCTCCTCTCCATTCAAAGCATCAAAGGCGATGAATGTATCAGACTAGGTTTCGAAGTTGATGGAAGCAAAACCTGGTGGATTGAAGGAAGCCCAGACATATTCGCACTTTCCATACTTTCCGAAGAGATCTTACAAGTGCTCCCGAGTGATCTTCCTTGCTAGTCTTTTGGTCATAATTATTGATAGATCTTAAACTGACCTTAGTTTTAGGTCAAAAAACGAAGATTCTAAACGAAGACGAAGAAAACAAAGATGAAAACAACCAAAATAAAGTATAAATTTTGGCTTTAGAACACGATAACGAACCAAGGCCGATTAATGAACTAAACAATGTGCTGAAGAATTAGAATTTCAGTAATAAGTACTTAGGAATGGCAATGATAATAAACTTAATTAAAAAAACAACCTTTGTCTTGCTATAGTTTTCTTTGGATTTTTTATTTGATCATTTATCATCCATTTTCATCATAAACTTTCTTTTTTTAATTTCATATAATCATATTTTACGACGAAGTACTACACATTTTATCTTGCTATAGTTTTCTTTGGATTTTTTATTTGATCATTTATCATCCATTTTCATCATAAACTTTCTTTTTTTAATTTCATATAATCATATTTTACGACGAAGTACTACACATTAATTGTAATTAATATGGTACCCTTTTTTTCCTTCATATATAGTCTAACCGTTTACAAACATAACACAAACGGAAACATATATAAATATTTTGTATCGCCTATTTTTTTTTACTAAACGCAGCAACAAACGAGACGAAACATACAGAAAAGTATTTGAAAATCCGCAAAAGCAAATGAATGAGATGCAACCGTTTTCCACTTTGTAATAATAACAAATCTCTCAAAATTCCGAAAACGTTGAAACTAGAGGAGTGCATCATTATGTTTTATTATTTGTTCATACTGTCCCCCACCCACTTTGTAGCTTCATGTTGGGCAGTCAGTTTCATCTTTTGTAATTAAACTTATTAAACTATTGTAATTTAGCGACTAGTATCAAAATTTGCAATCTAGGATAACAATGCATAGTTCAACTGTGTAGCATGTAATGCAAATCAACTAAACTATTATTATACAACAAAAATGCATATACACACTTACTTTTTCACCACCTCAGCATAACAACAGAATATATAACAAATATTTAAGCTTATGATAGTACACAATACGATTTATTTACATGTAAATACATAGCACAAAGCAAGAAACTGGAGGAGAATCACTAGAACATAATTTACTTTTCACCATTATCATATATTATATGATAAAACTTATCAAAGAAGCATTCATAGCATACTGAGATCGTCGTCGTTAGCTCTTTTTTTAAAGAACAAAATCTCATGAAGACTTGCGGAATTCATCAGAAGAACCGGGAGAGGTTCTTCACGTTGTCTTGTCATAATCAAAAATCATGCTACGCTTATCCTTAGCTAGATCTCAGTATCGACCGACTTCCTACCCACCCAAACCTACACATTTTCTTTATATATCCACCTTTCTTAAATGCAATTATAATTCATCAATCAAACCTCTCCTTTCTTAAATGCAAACGTTTTCTAATAGTTTCAACTCAACAGCAACATTTATACTGTGAACTGATTTATAGAAGCATTATAATATAACAAAAAAATCTGCTACGTGCAAACACCAAGGAATTAATGAAGTCACGCAGAGAGAACAGATATATAAATGCAACATGAAATATCGAATATTCACTTATAGTTCACCTAATAAATTACTTAAATAACTTAACGTTTTAGGCAGTCAATTATATATATGTGTATTATGCATTCTTTTTGAAACAGAAGATGTCACTTAATGTACTTTTTTTAATATACATAATATTTCACCTTTTAACAAACTAGTTAGGCAGCTATTTCATACGTATGTACCCCTTTTTTAAATCTTTTTGTACACAGTAAAATGTACTTTATGTCACGATAGCTAACATTGGATTAGAAGAAACTGCGTGATTAAATTGAACACATGCAAGCTAAGAGGTGCTAAGTATAGTAATAATACCACTACTGTATATTAATTACTTCACTTATCAACAACGTTGCTACATGATCAAGATCTTAGTTGTTGGATCACATAGGATCATCCTTTCCTGACATGTACATAAATGCAGTGGTACATATGGATACCTTCCTGTTTAGTCTACATAGTATGACGACACAACAATTGAACAACAAATAGTAACTCACCTAAAAATACATAATATTTTTCTTTTTGTCATTTTCCTTCAAGGTCCTGCCTAGAAAAAAAACTTAAAATATGTAATTTGACATTACTTTGTTCACACTTTACTTCTTAACTTTAAGATAAAGTTTTATAACTATATATCCAGCCACATCAACTCATTCCTGATTCCAATTCAACTCTGTTTCCATTATAAGCAATGAGCAACTCTACCCGAACCCAAATCAAAGATAAAATGCGCAGATATTTTTTGTTTCTAGTTTAGAATGCATTGTTAAAGAAATAATTTGACATGGTACAGCTTTGAGATGGTGAGAAAAATGATGCATTTACATCTTAAGAGAAATAATGTAGAATTAGGGAAATAAAAAAATGGAATTCCTTTTTTGTCACAAATTATATTTATGTGTATCTTCGTATATTTTAAAATTCATTTTGCATATGATATATAATAATAATCCCTTTTCTTACAGATTTTTTTGTAAACGTACTAAAGGAGATTTCGACTGACTGAAGAAGAGATTGTAGACTTTTTTTTACAAAAATAGGAATTATTTTTTAAGGAGCTGCAGGTTTTTCCCGTTCGAAAAACAGTAGTTAAGAATACATGTAGACAGTTGATTACGGTTTTGCAATTTGGTTTTTCATAAACGTCATATATACTCACTCATAAACACGTTTTCATATATGAATTCACAAACCAAACCGATTTAGTTTGCTGGTTGATCAAAACATTTCTTGATCTAATTGATTTCACGTTTTTTTAGAAATATACTTACCGGTTCGATACACTAACCCTAGTTATATAAATACGAGTAATTTATTGTTACCTTATCGCGTAGTTTTCTAGACCTATTCCTCCACATATCATATACGTATATCATATAAGTATATTTATATTTGTTTGCATAGATCAATCAGGGGAAGATAAGTTACGATTCCTTATTATAATTTATATATATATATATCTTCAATGGAAATCATTACTATTAACTGCATAGTTGTTTGGAAGCTACGATATAATGGATAATTGATTGATAATTGTCACACTCAATAATAGAAGATGACTACTAACCATGTTTGTTTCTCATTCGTAGATCAATCTGTCTGTGTGTCTGCGGTTTCCCCCCCACTTCCTGTATATAATATAGGCCACTACATTGATTTTTTCACTGCTAAGTATACTTACATCTAATGTATGCATATATAGTTACGTTATGAATGAACAGAACCCACTGATCATACTGATCAATGATCTAGCTAGTGTGAGAACTCGGTACATAAGTAGTACGTACATGGTATACATATAAGTATATAACATCCCTACAAAATATTGTTTTTGAAACTTTGAACTTACAATCAATATAAAATATAAAGTATATCATCGAGTTTTGTTGAAGAGTCATTGCATTGATTATTACGGTATAAATATAACATGTATACTAACAGTTATAATTAAATTTAGTCTACGTAGTAAGGTACTTAGAATGAATTGAAGTATTTATGTGTGTAGTAGTAGTGGTAGGTCGGGTTTCCCAAGGAATATTCTTTTATCTTTTCATCATGATGAGCTACCTAGCCCTCTAATTCAAAAACGGAAATCGATTTAGTACGTACACAAAAATGCTTAGCTAAAATTGTTACATATTAAACTGTCTCTTTTATTACACACACATAACACAACCAACTCTATTTTTTTAACTCGTGAATCCCATTCAGTCATTGGATGATTTACCATTTTATTGTTTTAAGCGTCTCTTATCTACTTTTCTTTTTGCTACTGATAATTTGGGTCGGAATCGGCATACTGTTGATTTATCCATATAATTGCATTGATTTGCTTTTGATTGCTTAAGAAACAAGAACCTTAAGAGTTTTTTTAGGCCCCTTACATATTCCATGTAAACTACCAAACCACCACCACCCAACTTTCTATCCTTACATTTGTTGAATTATTTGGGCTGTGACAATCAAGATGCTCTGTCCTACGGCTTTTTTTTACAAAATACTTTCAGTCAATGTGAGCAATTGAATATTTAGGGGAAGCAAAAAAAATGATTAAAATCACCATCTAAAAAATTAAGGGCTAAACTTGCTAAACAGAAATAATGTGGCTGTTTTACTACTCAAACTGGAAATTATACTTTAAAAAATTGTTAGTCCAATCGAGATCTAAGTTTGCACACATTTTTCCTTGTTGGCTTCACATAAGCTACCTCTCAGACAGTATGAAACTGGCGTGAAAAGTTAGATCTGCCTACAAAACTAAATCTCTATTTTGTTAAAGTTTACGTAATATGCAAACTGCAGTAGTATCTACCTTAATGTCACATATTATCATAGTCATCAATTCACCCTCATAAAAATTGTCGCTTATTGTTTCTCTCTACTATACAATACACTCTATAAGTTTCTTGCATTGTTTCATTTGCTCAAGAATAATTGTTCTACGTTTTGCATTTTTGTTTATGAGTCTCTCTTTTATATTACCATTATTTAACTTAACTTAATCATAACTGAACTTTTCTTAAGAACCTAAAATATGTTTGTATCTTTTTAATTATAATTTTAAACTTATGTCCTCATTTGAAACTGAAAACCGGGATTTGTAACTTAAACGATTACTAAATTACTGTTCTTCTGCTGCTTCCATTATTTCGGGCAGAAATCGAGACAGCTCTTGAAATACTTGACGCTCAACGACGCCTCCATAGGATTACAAGGAGTTGTTCTTGGCATATGACGGGTGCTTGTTGTGTTGGGCAAAGTAGGTTTTTTCAACTGAAACTGAAATAGTTTTCATTTTTGTAAATTGTAAAGCAATAAGGAAAAGAAGTTTTTTTAGACGTAATTTCTTTTTCTTGTTTTGCAACACACACAATTTCATAGCACAAGAAGCACACTCATTAAGGGAGTTAGCAATCCAACAGTTAATATAGTAGTTTAGCATACGCGACTCAAACCAATTCAAAACACACAGAGACACACAAACATTCTGAAACGTATATGGCATGAAAGAATGCTGACACACATTATCCCATACAACATAAGTAAAGCTACTAATAAAGTTGACTAACACAAGAGGTATAATTCATAATTTTATGAAATTCTCAGGTCAGATTAGATTTGATTTAGAGCGTGTAATCAAACACTTACACACACACTCACAATTAATTTATGCAGAGTTTAAAGACTTGAATGATTCAACAATTCATAGTTAATGAGCTTTTTGTGTCCTCTCCAGCAACGTCGTTTTGCCATACTAATGCAAAGACTTTGAAAATGTTGTATCTTTTGCCAGTCACAGGTTAAGCATAATCAAATCTGATGAAAGGTTTTCTAAAAGGATGAGCTGTTGTTACTAGTGAAAGTATTTTACGTAAGTATATATTACATATATGTAGTTAGAGTAGAAGTAGTGGTGACAAAGACAGGTGAAAAAATACATGTATGGCTTGTTCAGAAAAACCAACCGCCTCATCAACACGTAGCACTCTTAATCCTTCCACATAATGCCTATATCCTTGTAGCTTTCCGTATTTTAGTAGAAGGTAGAAACAAACAACAATAAAACCTTGTTACTCATTAAATATATATATTATATATAAGTATATATATATATATATACGCTGTGGAATTAATCATGCCAATCATGGTAATATTTTACGTAATCTAAACTAGTTGTTGCAGGTTTCCCCGTCTATTGTTCCTTTTGTGAAGGTAGTAGAGTATGTAGTGTAGTGTAACGTACACCTTATATCTAGTATCATATTACAAATAAATAGGAGCAGAGTTTGTGTAGTAGCGAGCGACAATAGTAGCGTTACAATTTTCTAATGGATTATCGGGCTGGGTTTCAATGTCAACTTCCGTTCTCTCCTCAACCTCAACCGGCTCCTTGTCGTCATCACCATCCTCCTCAAATGAAATTAGGAGAGAACCTTGGGGGTGGTGCATGATATTTCAGGTTATTTGTTGCTCTAGTTTGGCTGCATGGAT
This sequence comes from Orchesella villosa, assembly GCA_036850725.1. NCBI lineage: Eukaryota > Metazoa > Arthropoda > Collembola > Entomobryomorpha > Orchesellidae > Orchesella > Orchesella villosa. The sequence goes on along the minus strand of JAANSM010000107.1, from coordinate 34,400 downwards.
TTTGGCGGTGAGGGTTCCACTTTTGGGTGGAATGCTAGGCTTGTTAGGAGGTATTGGAGGTGGCACACCACGACCTAGACTATATTTTTTAGGTGCTAGAAGCGTGCTCACACTGCTCTTCTCCCCAACCCCGCTAGACGTGTTGTTGCTCATATTGCTCCCTGTCACCCCACTCCCACTGCTCCCAGGAGGCTTTCCCGTCTACAACACAAGATCACAAGAAACGAACACAAAAAGAAGTATTTTCGTACACAAACACAACACCCACCCAAAAAAAACTCTCAAATGATGCAGTTAACCTTGCAAAGGTGGAGAGAAGAAAGATTTTTTCATCACCTTTCATATTTTTTTTACATAAAATGTATGAGTATTAGTTGAAAATAGGAAACTTAAATTGTAAAGTGCTCGAAGAGGATAGGAAGAAAGGAGTATACTTATAAAACAGGACAAGGACGGAAGAGGACATGCAATTTAGAATTTTATGAGAAAGATGAGAGACTTTCCACTTCATCATCCATGGTCCAGAATATCTTGCTTTCACCATCAAAGTGGAATCAAATGAAACGAACATATATAATGAATAATATAGATCTCATCCTTTATAAATGGCATTGGGCAAAAAAAGGGAAAGTAAAATGGGGGAAGGTCAAACAAATCAGCCAATAGATAAAAAAATACAAGCGGAAATAATAATGAGAAAACATAAAGCAGAAAAGGGAAGAAAGAATCCATCCGAATAATTTTTCTTTATTTTTTTTTGGTAAATTTAAATAATGATTTTCTAAATAAACAACTCATGAATCACATCACAACTTGTGACAACAAAAAATACGATCCGGTATCGAGCGATGAAAACAAAACATGGACATGACATGAAGAAGAGAAAAAAGGAACGACATGACATAACACGTACTTCTCCCCATCATCATAATTGCAATTCATCACCATTTCACTTCCAAAGAAATCGGCGTGACGCTCATAATAATACAATAGATTAAAAAAATGAGAACGTTGTGCCTATGAGTTTCTTTGTAAAGCATGTTTCAACAACTAAAACACTGCCCAATGAAATCATCTGTTTTTTTTGTTCAAGTGACTAGCATCAATGAACTTTAGTGCATTTCTTGTCTAATCTACTCAATTAGAACTGGACTAACTTAAATGTGTGTGTTATTTTGGCTTTGTGTAAAAAATGTGAAACTGATTTGTTGATTAATTGTACTTGAATTGGTGGTTAAACAATGTTGTTAGTGAAAACTGAACAAGGAACAGTCAACACGGAAGACACGGAGGGAAATACTTTTTTTCATGTTTGAAATGGACAGTGAAAGAAGAAGAAGAAGTAGGGAGAAAGTCAAGTCAAGATATAAATATAAACTTAAAAAATATAATTAAAAAAATCAGAATTTCAAACGTAAATGGAGTTGAAATTGGTGGTAGTTGTAGTTTTTAAGTAGTAGTAAAGTTATAAGTACTGCACATCATCATCACAAGTAAGATAATATCCCGTAGAATACCTGGAGCACTGAAGAAGGAACTGATGACGAGACCGCTGCCACGTTTGGAGATACTGGTGGAGGTGGTTGTACTGACGAAACTGGTTTTGCAATCCCTGTTGCTACTCATTTGTGAGTTACCAAATTTGGGGGTGGGTGCACATGTGCAGACAAAAAACACGGAACGGAGACAAAAAATAGAACAAAAAAAGAAAGCACAGAAATAAATACAAAACCGTTTTAGTACATGGAGGACTTTCACCGCGATGACCAAATATATATATATATATATAACATAAAAGGCAAAGAGTATGTCATGTTTTCCTTTAAATTTGATGCTATACCGAACTTACTTGGCTGAGGTACAGGGACAGAGGTAACGGTTGCTGTTGGCCTTACTACAGTTGTAGCATTCTGTAATGATGTCTTCTTGACTACGGTATTGCTTGAGTTATTTACAATTGAAGCTTGAAACATGGCAACCGAGTGCGCTTCGGCAAGCTGCTTTCTCAGGGATTCCACCTGGTAGAAAGATTTATTAAGGATTCATTAGTGAAATGTTTAGAAACTACAATGGGATTAAGTTTTTGTGTCGTCAGGAGACATACCTCATTCTTTAGTACTTTTAGCTGATTCTCGACATCCGCACGTCGCTCCTCATCCGATCTCATTTTGTTCGAAAGTCGTTCTCTCTCTACCCGAAAATTCATCACTTGACGCTCCAACTCCGCCTCCATTCTGAGGGCCTACAAAATAATCAGTAATTTTTTGTTGAGTCATTTTGGCTACTGAAGCAGAATTATAAGTTTTATATGATTTTTTCTTCTCATCCACACCTTTTGAGATTCTTCCTCCAGACCCTCCGCCATCGAAAGCGCTTGACGTTTCTCATCTTCCAACATTGCTGAAAGATCTGCTGACCGTTTCCTCTCCTCCATGAATTGTTTTAAAATTCTTTTTCTTTCCGTAAGAAGTAGTAGCACGATATTCTTATTCCTATTCTTCTCCTCATCCTGAGCATCATGGCTGTCTTTCAGTTCCTTCTCCATTCTGGCTCGAAGCTGCTTTTCGATTTCTAATTCCTCTCTCAGTTGAGAACCATCTGGATTAGAGAGACAATATAGGCGGTTTTAAATTAGATGCTACTCCATTTTCAATTTTCCAAATATTCCTTGAATTCTACATGCTTGACATACCTTTAGTTTTTGCATTTTTTTCTTTTTCCTCCTCCAATTCCAAGGCCATTTTTCTGTGTATACTTTCCGCATCTGAAAGAATTTTCTGCATATGTTTCATAGCAGCACGCTGCTTGCGCACCAAATTTTCTAGTGAAAGCTTTTGAGTTTCCCATAGCCTAACCAATTCAACGTCCTCCTACGTCAAGTAATAAAAAACATGAAATAGACTCGTCAACACGTGCGGCAATAATGCAAAAAAAAATATTATCTGGGCTTTTCCCATTACACATACCTTTGAATCGGTTGTATTTACATAAGAACCAAAATTATCTCTTTTCAAGGCAGAGAAGGGGTCCGAATTCAAAGAGTATTTATTGTCAGCAAGAAGACGTTTCACACGCTCACATTTCAACGTTGCTATTACCACATCACGAGCTTGTACTTCACCCTCCAAATAGCTTAAAATCTTAAGGAGGTCACCTTTACTCAATTCTGATGACGGGGTAGGCTTCTCCTGCAACAATTCCGAGGATACAAAATAAACATTGTAGATTGTCACGGCTCTTTTTTTAAAAATCATACGAACTATTATTATTTATTATCATCTCATCTAAAACCTCTATGCATATTCATGAAAAAGCTTTTTATCCTCATGCATTATCCTCTTCCTTATTACTATGCGAACCATTCATATCAAGGACTGACGATGAGTGTGTGACGTCCATCCATGCAAAAATCCATACCAACAGTTTTCACTTCACCTATTCCATTTATTCTTATTTCTGTTGACCACGCAAGCCAAGTCCAAAGGCACAAAGAATGATGGATGATGATGATGATGATTGTGAGACGGGCAACTTGCATAGCATTTCACAACTCATTACATCCTACCGCTGAGTATTAAGTGTTGCTTTGAAAGCCCTGGTATTGCATTGTGATTTGGATGATGTGAATGTGAGCAATATACTTTTTTCGCCGTGTGTTTTATGATGCACAAGTCCAACCTTACCTTTCTTCTCAGAAAAGGAAAAGTTACCTCTCATAAATAAAAAATAATATGCAAAGAGCTTGAAAGCATGTCCCGAAACTTTACAGTTCCCATCTCCCACTGATGCTGCTGCTACATACTCAGCCCTGTACTTACATTCACTCTCAAAAGTACACAATGAGAAAAGGGTATGTCATGCAAAAATTGTTTTTTTGGAGTGAATGACGTCAACCCGCGTAGGCGTCTCGTTGACTTGAGAGAACCTTTTATTTTCCTTCTCATATCGTCTTGATATGATCACAGCGGACAAGACGTCTTCCTCAATACCATATCACATCACATCACAATCCAAAGTTTAATCTCTCTTTCCTTCTAGAAGATAATGGGAATGGAACCCTCTTTCTCTCCCTCTATGTTATTCTATACTTCCCTAATAGTATAGTAGTTTGACTAGACCTAATTATATGAAGGATCATATTTAAACTTATACTTAAGTATATTCATTTCTTATGAGATGTCGTCCTCCATCTGAATATGGAATTGGGAATGTTTATCAGGGCATTATAAGATGACGCATATAGAAGCAACTAGGTACATGCATACATATATGTTTATGTCGTTGAGGATTGTGCAGCCAAAGTTTTAGACCGGTGTCTGATTCTGATGCAGCATGTAGAGACACATTTGTATAGAAAATTAGGGTAATTGGGCCTCCTATCATCTATCCCGACCTTTTATATGAACAAATGAGCTTCCACTTTTCTATGTTGGATGCTATGATTAGGAAGATGACTACATTACGGGGTTAAACATGGTGGGCGGATAATGATAGAATGAGAATGTAATCAAATTTGTCTATTACTATGATTAGCTACCTATTAGACAGTCATTTTAATAAAGTGCCTATTAGATGACATGAGATAAGGATATCTTGTTACTGCTAAGCATGAATCAACAATGTCTAGGAATGTTTACAATAAAAAAATTAGGAATAAAAGGGAGTTAGTTACCTTAATTGTATTGGAGTTGACAGTTTTGTCAAAGTAGGATGTTAGAACTTTATCCATGTCGTCACTGCCGTCCCCTATGTTACCACCACTAGCCGTTCCCACCGCTGATGACATTCCAAACGGAGCACGATAACTAACGATGTCGATGTTTAGGCAGGATGTTGTGTCTCCTGCTTCTGTCTCAAAAAACACTTTAAGACCAGACGCACACCACAAGGGTAGCTTTTCTCCTTAAAGTGAAATTGAGAAGGAGTCACCAGCTCAGGTTATTTCTTGAATGAAATAAATTGTTGATTGTCCCAAATTTGATGTAGGTGTCAGCCATCAATGTATGAATGCATTTTATATATTCTGTTAACAGGCTGTACAAATTTATATATTATCACTTGCAACCAATTTGAATTCAGTCACTTTTTCATACAGCGCAGCGCCAACTCTTTCTTCTTAAAGGTCAATTGGAGTTGATGAATCAATGTTGGTCTTAGGATCTCGTTGAACGAAGGTGTCACCAATTCCTTACAAATTAGACAGAGTCACTAGGTTTGCGGCTTACACGACTTGCTCGTAATTACACAAACTAGTTGAAGGAAGATACTGTTTCTATTCATGAGTAGAAGTGGTAGCTAAAATAATCAATTACGTTACAATATATATATATATGTGTGTATCGCATTTAGGTATATTTTTTTCGCTACAAGTTAAGTATTTTCATACTATATCCGTAATGAAATAGTTGTATGCGTACATTTATCGATCTATATATTTGAGGAAAAATATTTTGTCAGTCTTAAAAATTGAATAGTTGGTTGCCTCTCGTTTTCTTCCTAAATAGCTTGGATTAACTAAATAGCAATAGTTATATTTTAGTTATTTAGTCAACTAACCATTTACTACATTCCTTCCATTTCAATTTGTATTCCCATCCACTTTGGTTACAATTCAATACGGACATACAAGTAAAGGCTTAGGTATAAATAGTAAATGTGTATGTACTTATATTTGTATTTTTACATTTGCAAACAAAACCGTTGCTCAATTCTAGCCTTACAGTAATAATACTTAGTTTGCATCTTTTTGTTTCAAACAAATATAACGAAGATGTTTATCTTTAGGTGTTACTATGGCTTGTATTTGAATACACACAACAAAGAAACTTGATATTGTAGAGTTGAACCAATGTAATATAATACGTTGATGATTATATATAAAAGTGGTGAACAAACGAGCGCAAAAATGTAGATGTAAGGAGATATTATATATCTGTCCAGATTTTCTACGCACAACTGACTGGCAATGAGGTTTCTTCCGTTTCGTTTGAATCTTATCGCATCACATTATACCACATCATATCATATCAGTAATAACTAATGATAAGAGAGGAATTTCATTTTCATTGATGGTGTAACGTTACTTCCGAAGATCAATTACATGTGTTTTTTATCTTGTAAAGTGAACCAATTAGGAAAAGGTGATGAGTAAGATGATGTTGAATGTTGATATGGTTTGACTATATAACGTTCACAAAATGGAAGTAATTGGAGGATGAAAACAGTTTGCAAGGGGGAAACTAAATTGTTTTTTTACAGCTTCTCTTTTCAGGTGGTGTTGACTTGTATTTTACGTGATTTAGACGGAGATGGATACTAAGTTGGTTGTTTTTTTTCTTGAGTGTTACAAGTTGACAAGACAAAGACAAAAATATTATTATGTTGATGATATCAATTATTATCGTTGTTACAGACTTTCTCGGTGAGGAGCGATGATCAAGGGATTATAGTGACTTTATGTTGGGTTGCGTTTTTTACTTTTATATAAATGATGATTCAATTTGGATCCAATGTTTTAACTCACAGTGTCACAAAAAAAATGTTCATTTTTGTGACAATTGTCCGCGATGACGACGGCGATGATGGTGGTGAGCAGTGCTTTGTGTTGACATATTTCAGACTCAACGATACTTTATAACTTTCATGATAACAGTGAGGTTGGTGCAGTTAGTTCTGATTAAAATTAAAACAAAACCATTTTGTATCTCATCATGATTATGATGATGAGGATGTTGACTTTTTTTCCACACTCGTTTTCTGTAAGGTAAATCTGATTTTGTTGCTGACTTATTTTTTTTGCAGAGAGGTTGGTGGAACAACACAGTAACAATAAATCACACACGTACACACAAGAAGACAAACATGATAATGTTGATGATATTGATGAGGAATCTCACAAGAAACTCAACATTTTTTTAAAGCATTATATTATTATATTTTCTCCACAACACTCCACAAGGAAGCATCATGCTATTGTATAATATAAATATTCGTGCTTTCTCAACTGATGCTAATTTTTTCTTTAAAATGCACAAAGATGTGTGTGAGTGTGTGTTTGTCTATGTATTTTGGTGTATACTAAGCAAGTATATTGCTTTTTCAGGTTTTATTTCTCTTGTTTTAATTTCTGCATGCTTATTATTACAGTCTATTCAGATTGAGTTTGTGTATGTGTGGTTTTTTGGATATATAAATATATGTATGTGTTCTCTCTGCACTCTGTCCGTGTGTAATGTATACTATATTAGCTTGTTTGACTTGACTTCAGTCTTTCTATTTCTTTGCCGTTGTTCATTTTAGGGTTGTCCTGCTCTGATGATTTTTATTTCGTCGGTCCGTCCATCCGTCCATGGACTATGATGATGATGATGTTGATAATCGTGCTCCTTGTGTATATTTTTATGTAATGTATATTCCTTTATATTCTGTGCATAGTGCATACAATATAATATGCAATAATATACACACAAAAAAGTTAGTGGTATCGTATTGGTATGCGTATGCTATGAGGTTGTGTGTGTTTGTGTTCCTTGACTAGTATGAAATAAATGTATGCATGCATGTATCACATTCACCAGCGGAGGACGATGATGATGTTGATGATGATGACGACGATAGTTTTCCTATATTATGAGTAACTTTTTTTTCGTATATTATGTCATAGGGGAATATATGGATGGAATGAGTGTTATATGCAGAAATAACAGAAAATAATCTACACACATACACAATGATTCTCTATCCCAATATAAAATGCTCTTGGCTTTGGAAATTGCATTGGCTCGGGTAAAAGATATATAGAGAGGTTTCATGGAAACACTTAGAGTGGAGTTGAGAGGAACGAGAGAGTGAAATGAGTATTTTTTGTGAGCATGTATATGCAAGTGAATGGACGTCCTTTAACTTAAAAAAAGGCATTTGCTGATCATGTTTTTAGTTTGAAGGCTGAATGCCATAGTATGCCTTTATAGTAAGGGACTAAAAGGGTAGAAATATCATGAAGGTATGTTCACATTCCAATGCTCATACTTCATATTATTACTCGAAATACAAGGGATCCACATCCACATCTAGTATGATGTTCAGTTCAGTCACACGGCTTATTGAGAAAAACGGTGCCATACAGTACCACACATAACATTTTTTTTCTTCTTCGCTCAACTCTCCTATCAAATCGTGTGTTTAAGGGCCAGTTCAAGTGAAACACTTTGTATACATCAAGCTGCATGGGTAGGTAGGTACATAGATGGGTAGCTAACATGAAATCCTTTTTCTTTCTTCGTCGTGCTAGAAATGTAGCGTAGTACACAAGAGCAAGATTATTACCTTTGAGTAGTATATATAGCGTTTTTTTGCATGGGATCTCTTGCTCTGTACTCCTGAGTGGAAAAAAACAAATGCTAGGCTAGCTTGAGAGTTGATTCTAACTGTGAATGATGGTGTTGTGCTGTGCTAGTGTGTGGTGGAAAAGGGTTGCTGTTGTTTGGCATAGAGATGGCTTCGTTCCCTCATTCATACTTAAGTAGATATATAAAGAGAAGAGAAGAGAGAGAGATGGGATGAAATGAATGCTTGAATGTTCTAGTATGTAATAATGAATGTGAACATGCATGTGCTTCTCTCTTCGTGCTTTTTGCTTTGTTGACCAAGCAGAGAAGCAGTAGAAGCAGAGTAAAGTGATATAATATATAGGAATCCTCCTAATAGAATCCAAGTGTAGGATAAGAAGAGGTACGGGAGTGAGCTGACTACCAAAAACGCTGTGTGAAACTGTGGATGAGGTACTAAACTAATGTAGTACCACATCACATGCATTTTTGGAATCCTTTCTTCTCACTACTGACTTGACTTGAGTCATATAGGAGAAGAAACAAGGCTCTCGTCGTTAGCAATGCACAACGTTGAGAATAAAGGAAAAGTGTATCTTCTAGTCCCCGCATTAGATGCACTCATTTCTTCTCAAAAACATTTCTTAGGCAAGTCAAATTCCCGTGTTGAAACATAGTCTCATAAGATGAGAAAGGAAAGGTGGTGATGCTAGCGGTGATGATAATGATGGTGTGGTTAAAACGATGTTTGAACCTTCGTTTTACTCCCAGCATGGCAGTTGGGATTAGTTCAATTAACAGGTTTTTGATATCTATTCTAAATGAGCTTGTGCCACAAGGTCGCATGTTACACCTGCTTTGACACTTAGCATTTAAATCAAACATTCCACAGCTTTTGGGTAAAGGGCTTGTGGGCTCTGTTTGCCAGCTTTCAATTTAGATTTACATGAGTTGGCTAGAAGAAGGAACCGTTTTGAAACACAGGCCTCTTGCGTCCTATACATAGAGAACAACAGCCGTCCATGCCGTTGTCGTGTGAAGGAAAGCTGGGATGGAATTCGTATGTTTTCTCTGCCTTCCTACTAGGGTTTCTCTCTACATTCCCTCAATTTTGGAGTTCCTCCCTTGAAATATTGTACATTCAATCAATGCTGGATGTGGGGAGGTGAGGGGGTATTTTATGAGATGTGATAAGTAATGCAAAGTATCGGGGAAAGTCTACATAAGCAATGAGAACATGTATTTAATTGCTTTCTCTACCTTTCTTTGTGTGAACGTTGCCAAATATCTTTCTATTCAATTTTGAATTATGATCTTATGACTGAATATGAGAGGGGCAGTTTTAATGCAAATTGGACGTCCTTTTGACTCCATAGTATAACTTACGGTGAAAGCAACCTAGTATGAATGAGTGGAGACAATTTATGAGGTTTAAAATGGCTTTCACTGTCAACTGTTGCGAAACACACGAGAAATGAATGTAGTTGGTATGCAAGTCTCTCTTATGGTTTTAATTTAGTGGCTGTAAAGATGTAGGTTTCTTTAGTCTGAAGGAACTTGGTTTACGACTGGTTTTAGCATGGGCAGTAATGATCATGATGCATCCTTTCGAAGTTTTACGATGAGCCATTTTGAAAAGACACCTCATAAAAATGACATAAAAATCTTTATGTCCTTTGTTCCTATATGTATTGTTCGAATGAGTCAAGCCACGGAGAAAATCTTTTCATATAAGGGTTTCATAATTACTTCAAAGTTTATTTGATTTTTCATTTAGTTAAATGACATATTTTATAGCGCATGATTTTTTGACATTCATAGTACACTTTTGGAACTTTGTAGTTACTTCTGGTTTCTCTTTTGCTCATCACGGATCAGTTCAGCGAGCCGAGAAATTCCCTGAAAAAAGAAAAGTCAAAAGTTGAACGTTTTCGTTTTGGTTAGCATGTTATGTATTGAAAGAAGGCAACCCCATGCATTTTACAATGGTAGCTATTATTAGACTACCCTGTTATTATCCGAAAAATCTGTAAGATGGTACTGCGAAGTTGATAGAATCTTTGACAGTATATTGGGACTCGGATCCTTCCAAAAGCAAGTACCAAAGCCCAAAAGCAAGCGTGCGAAGCATATAAATAAAGCAAAAAGATGCTGGATCTTTCTTGATTACATGCATAAATTGTGGAGAAAGGAAATGACATTTTCTCTGGAGATAATCCTAGATTTGTATATCAACGCTATGGTGTTAAAATTTCGAACGAACGAATGATTTTTTCAGATAAGGATGTGTTGGTTCAAAATACTTTTATGTAATACAAGCAGACTCTACATTCCAAAGTGCTTCGTCTAATTATTGCTAACAAGGGAAGAAAATTTTGTAGAAACTTTTTTGATTGTGTTTCCAATTATGCGTCCTAGTCCACTTCCAACGAAACCCTTTATATAGTATGCATGAATAAATGTGTTAGTCATATAGACATGCTTGCTAAATATATCTCATGCTCTAATACATAATAAGTTTATATAATTAAAAATTGTTTGGACGAGGTGCTCGTGCTGGTACCATAATTAATTAAATACAAGCAACTCAATTGATTGTAAGAGTTTACCCCTAATGAAGTTTGGAAAGTTACAATGTAAATTTCTTGAAAGTAAGTAAAATTACAATATAATTATCTAGGTGAACACATCCAAATTGGAAGTGTTACATGAGTAAAAACTAAGTCACAGCTTTATAAATAGTATCACCACCTGCTCATCAAATTTCTCAGCTTGCCAACTTTCACCGTTTTCCATGTTTTGGGAAACGTCAACAAAATAACAACCTGTATTACCTGTCATATTAACTTTGATGTTCCTTCACTGCTTTTTATACTAATTAGAGTGGAGTATTGTTTAGAAAATCCGTAATGAAACCAGAAATTCGCTTTAAGCTATGAGTTTCTCAGGATATGAAAACTGATGAAGCGATTTTGAGTGACAGAACAAACGTTGCATTGCTTACAGAAGTTTTATCCGTAGCTATTAGCCATTCGATACTGGGATTACGTTGCTTTGTTTCAACTTCACATTACGCTTCAATATGATTTCCCTTTATCCGACTGCTCCGTTGTTTTGTATTATTCAAAGATGTGTACATTCACTACTAATGATTCCTCATCATGATATGATGATAGCCCACTTATTCTTCAAAAGAAAACAACGTGAAGTAAGCCTCTACGGGCTTAATAACGCCTGTCAAACTTGATTCCCTTCTTGTCAGCGGATGAAAGCTGTTGGATTCTACTCATTCTATAATTTTTATACTCTTTTATGTATTCCATGTATGTATTTTCAGAAATTAATATCGTGATTAAAAGCAGCACAAAAAGACGGTGTTACAGGTGTTTCCTTTTTCATTCTCATCAAGGAAATCCTCTCAAAATCATCGTCGTCATGAGTCGCAATTGTTCTCTTGCTTGAATTCCCAATTTTTAGTTACTTTTTCAAAGCAAACTATAAAGTAAAGTAAAACATGAAAAGGCTTGTCACGAAAGTTGAATTTCCTCCTATCTCACACATTCTGCATCTTTTAACTTTCGTAAGCGGATTTTGGGCATTTTATCTAGTTGAAGTTGAAGGAAGCTCGCCGCAGAAATTGTCCGTTTCCAGAGTCATTTCTGTTCCTGACAGCCTCCAAAACTTTAGCCTGGAGTGTCCAAGCCAATCCCCCAACTCCACTTTGGTGTTGTGGATACTTCAGGGAGCTCATGTGGTAATCAGCAGTGCTGGGGCTAATGTGGACAACCACAACAAGTTTATGTATATCAAGTCCACTGGAGAATTGCAGATAAATGTGAGTACACAATAAATATGGAGTAATTTAGTTGAAAGAACGAGTTTAAAACTTGTATAAATGCTTTCACTATCAGAATGTTTATGATGAGAGTAAAATATTACCAATCTAATCTACCAAATTATATATAATATTTTATGACTTAGGATGTTTCTTGTGATGACGCTGGAATTTATCGTTGTGTGGTACAATCTGTCTCCCCAGCTTTTGTGGAGAGTTCTTCTACTAATGGCAAATTGGAGAGATATCTGTATGATACTTCAGCCGTGGAATTAAGGGTCAGGGAGTCATATAGTAGGCCATGGGAAGTGAAATACAAGGTACGGAACAAGTATACTTTCACAGTCCAAAGCACCTCTCTCCTTCTCTCTTTCTGAATAGTATTATAAAATGATCATGATCAGAGACGATGATTCTCTCATGCTCAGCTAAAAATCATGTTGTAATTTTATCTTCATCTTTTACATGACATTTCACTAAAATTATGGCTCAGTCGCTGTGTTATGCTGTATGATTTCCATTTTGTTGACACAGCAGAATCTCGTTCGTGCCCTGATGGCAGCAGGGGCAGCCATTCTTTTTTTCTCAGTTTCGTGCACGGTTTACAGTTTCCGGTGGAAGAAACCCAATTCTTCCAACTTAAATGGTATGAATTCATTTTGTCTTTGCGATATATGTGTATGTGTTTGTCTATTATCTAACATTTAAACATGAATTATTCCAAATAAAATCCGATTCCCTCTTGTTTTCAAATACTAGAAAATTTCTCATCCGAGAATCTGAATCTTTGTGAAGGAGGGCTGAAGTGGGATTCCAATGAAGGGAAAAACGAACTTTCAGGAGTGGAGGGTATCGGCTTGAATTCAAATACAGATCATTTTTCTCGAAAGGATCAGAGAACATACAACACCAAAGTGTTTGTAATTCCTGATCCTCCTCCATTGCATATTGAAAACATTAGAACGTCTCAGATTCAAGGAGTACGAAACAACTTCAACGGTAAACAAGCATCATCAACGAGAATGATGCTAAATTCACAACAATATGGAGATAACTTATATGCTGAAGGTGAGGTGGGTAATAGTTCATCACCAACAAATCATATTGCCATGCCAGATTCTAGAGGAGCACAGCAAGGTTCCAACTACAGAAATAACTTTGCGACTACATTCTCCGACTACGACTGGCAAAAATATTGGGCACGTCATCGAAATTCCATTGACACGGCCCCAATTGCGTCGCCAGAATCGGAATCCTCGATAATCACAGGGGAAAGCGAAAGTGAGCAGAGCACTACTGTACACGCTAATTCCGACCAAGTTGTACGATAATTCATTTGCATCCTATAAATTAATTATCCTATTTTAGTTCGTTTATCAAGCCATCATCGTACATCAATCATATTTTTCCCTCCATATTAAAAGGATGATTCAAGAAATTTGATTCATTTAAGCGAAAATAAATTGCTTTGAGGCTGTATAAATTTTGCAAGTTGGATATAACAAAACGTTTATTCCCCAGAGGGTGAATTTTTTTGGTGCCCAAATAAATGCCCCATCACTGTTGACTGTTGTACAAATAGCAAATAATATTTAATTTATACCACTTTCATTTCCTTCCTTGGTAAAAAATGATGTAAAAACGAACGGAAATGAAGGTTCGTTGATTACCTATCCTTTTTTCTGTGCTACTCTCAAATTACTTAGATGACACTACCACTGCACTAAACCACAGTAACCAATGAACCTGGTGGAATGGAGGTAAAGAAATCTGAATGAAATGATATTGCCTGAAGGCTACTCTACAATACGATGGAGTGGAATGAAGTACACAAATACAAATATACTTTTGCTTTGCTGTTACCTTCGGGCTCTACTTTTTGAGTGAAATCATATGTAAATACCTATCTATACCACACCATTATAACTATAAAAATTAAAACAATGACTAAAAATTGAGCAGTATGATTAATGAATGCTGTTGTTGTTGAAGCACTTTGTCTTTGTATTACTTTGAATTACTGTTGATGCTACTGGCTCCTTCCACCATTCTATTTAAGAGTGCTTTTCATCTCTCCATCTTTCCAAACAAAATCTTGTGAATCAAATTGAAAGTTGTTTTTAACATTGAGAAATTTGAAGCACGCAATTAATTGCTTTTATTTTTCACAAAAAGCCAATACACAAAATTGTTGTCCAAATTACATTTCTTCCCAGAAAAAAGGCAAACAAAAACTCAATTTGCAGTACCAAAATTGCATTACATTATTGCCGAAACATTTGTGAAAACTCCTTTTTCCATTTCACGATTTTCACATTGCTTGTTGTGGCACAGCAGGTCCATACTTCGCCATCATCAACATCATCATATTCATACTATGAATGCATGAGTGAAGGAGTTCCAAAGAAATATGGGAAAATGTAGGAACGGACCTGAGTAAAACTCCATCTATTCATTTGGCATCTTTGTAATATTCCTTGTATGATGAAAGAGCTTGTGTGTATTTATCGTAGTCAAAAATGAAACTGCACAGTGTAGTAGTCCTGCTGCACGGTGGTGGTGGTGGTGAGGAATGGCGATGGCTATGGGATAGTATAATGTACGCTCTTTATTGGAAAAATAGTCGAAACCGAAACGGCAGCTTGCTCCACTCGGCATACCGTGTCAGGCAACCAGAGCGAGCGAACACGTCGCTTTTACTCTCTTTATATATAGTATATCTATGTCTCTCTCTCTCTCACCAGTTTTCTCCACTTGCTCATTTTCATTTGAGAACACAGAACAGAGGAAGAAAAAAAGGGGGACTATTTCTTTGTTCACCAAAACTGCAACATTCTTCATGGAACGGAGGAAGGACGCGCATACAATGGACGGAAACGGAAAATAGCGAGTTTAAAATTGACTAGGGAATCATTTTTTTCCTGTTCTTCTCCTCGTAATTTCGTTGTGAACTCCCAACATTGACTGGGTTTGGTTTAGTTTGCTTGTTCGCTCAAAATTATATTACATAAGAGATCAGAAAACAATTAAAACTGCCATCATTATCACCAAGTCCTCTTGAAGCAGGATCTTTTTATTCTAGCTTGGCTTTTCAATAGAATAAAAAAAGAATTAAAATTAACTATTGCCATGCATATAGTATGTAGTAGACTACAAAAATAAAAGTCAAGCACGGGAATTTTCCGTTCTGCACTACTTCTCGTTTCAGTTTTCCCGTCAACCCTTTACAATTCTCCCGTCAAAGTAAAGCCCGGTGTCTTTGATGGAGACGTAGAGCTGGCTTACACCAATTTTTTTTTCGTCTGTACTTACTCCTCTCTTTCTAACTCTCGCTTTGTAAGGACGAGGCTATTGTCACAAAGAAAAATACACTGTGAGGAAAGTGGAACATCAGAAAACATCACATATGAAGAGCAAGAACAAGAATAGGTTGGAAGAAACGAGGAATATCTGAGAGAAATTTAAGTCTCAAAATTTCAAAGAAGATTACATGCATTCTTCTCCTCCAACTCTATCCATACTTTCAGCTACATTGCTGAGCTACGTTTTGAACATAGTTATTTCCATGGTTTTACTAAGGGAAAATATCATTGAGATATAAAGTTAAGGAACATTCAATATAAATACAAAGAGAGAAGAGAAATGAAATCATTTCAAATTATAAAAAGTGCAAAAGGAAGAAAGCCCTCAACAGAAAATATGTAAGAGTAAGAATGAACGTCTGATCTATTTATTGCAAACGTCATGTCAAGTAAAATATGCTTGCCATCACCATCAGTTCCCCCCACACACACTTTATAAGAATGAATTCATGGGAAATTCATGAAGTGAATTTCATGTAAAAGGGAAAAAGGCTAAATTCATTTTTACACGAGCATATTTATTCGGAACCGGAATCTCCGAATTTTTCTGCATCTCTCATTCCCCCTTTCTCCAATCGTCATTTCCGCTTTTGGCAAACCGAACCACCGAGATTGAGAACAGAACAGAGCAGATAATTACATACATTGGAGCACCGTCCCAACCTCTCATTTCGCAAATACAACAGAACAAACTCCTCTTCTTCCTCCCATCCTGTGTATCATTGGAAAGGCTCACGCTCTCTCAGCTCAGAGACCGGAAGGTGAGTAAAACGATACTCTCTAATATATATATTTTTTTGTTCCAAACAACAAGTTTGGGAAAAGAAAAGTTGGGTGGTAGTTTGCTCAAAGTTGTGGCAGTAATAGTGGTGGTAGTGTGGTAGCTTAAGTAATAACTACATAGACATTCATACTTTCCAATCTTCTCTGGCAAAATTACATGTCTCATCAGCATCATCATCATCAGTATCAGCTACACTTCTGAATCTGTGCTGGAAACAGGAGCACCTTCTTAAAGTTCTCCAGTTTTTTGCTACTACCCCTTCCTCTTCATCATCTCGCTTTGTTTGCTTGCAAAAGTAACTGAAAGTAAAAGTTAGGAGGGAAAGAAGGGGACAAAAAGAAGATACAATATTGTACACAACTTTAAATGCCACCACTTGAGAAGCCACGTAACTGCTTGATTATTCGAAAACATAAGAGAGGACAAATACATTCTGAAATGGTGTGTAATGTATATACATATATACGTGTAGGAGCCATGAAACTTTAAAAACAAGTCGACAACTTCTTCTCCAACACACTTATTATACAAGATCCGCTTGAAGACTCGAGGCAAATTAAAAAACTTCGTTGGAAAGGAAAAACAACAAAAAAGGCATGAGAACAAAACTGCTATAGTGGCAATAAAATAGCGAATCCTTCTCTCCAGGAGAAAATTTTCTTATTCTTGTGGTGAAACACAAGAGACGGAGTAATTTTCCAGTGGTCTTTCCAAGTGCTACGCCAACTCCAACTGCAGCTTTATTTCATCATATACATATGTATATAGATACTTTTCCTACGAGGGAATGAGAGAAAAAGTACACATTAAAAACATTTTGTGCTAAAAAAAAGAGAAAAGTTGCAAGACAAAGTGGAGACACGAAACAAAAATGTCAATTCTTTCCCTTTTTCTTGTATATTGGAGCAAGTCAGGCGAAAATTGAGTTACTCAAATCCAACTAACTAGGAGTAGAAAGGATCAAGTAAAAAATTGTATGAAAAGATTTCCTTTTTTGTAGAGAGCAGTAGAATTTTTATGTGTAAATGGGATTTTCAAACAAGTTTATTTTCTTTTCGGTTCAACTCTTTCAATTGATATTGGCATAAAAATAAGCAAGATGAAAAATAAACTTAGTATAAATAAAATGTAGAGAAAGCGAGGAACTCACTGTTTTCTCAAAAAAATACATTTCATCTTGTGGTTAACTTGTTGACATCTTACAAATACACATGTTAAAATACTAAAATATTAGAAGCAAAAACCAAACCACTCCATTTTCTCCTCCTCTCATGCAAAATACAGTGGTGTGAAAAGTGACTGGAAAAGAGAGAAGACAAAAAAAATGTTCAGTAGTGCATGTGACTCTAAATCCCTTGTCTTTTTCTCTCCCTGAAACCCCACTTGAACAACCACACATTGGATGAGAGGAGAAACAAATCGAGAAATAAGCTGAAGTGAACAAACTTTTCCTTTTTTGCGAGTTTACACCCTTTTGAATCCTATTTTCCTTTTCCAAACATGTACATATTACATTGGCAATACACACATTTGTGTCACATTTAGGAGGAAGGAAAAAATACAAGATTTTCTTTTACTCCCTTCTTTTCTTTTCCTTTCATACACACACACACTCACACATTTAACCTAATATAATGCACTTATCTTGCAACTTGCAATGAACAAAGAAAATAAACATTGTTGGATTTGGATTGTAAGTTGTAAGCTAAAAAGAAAGGCGGAAGAGTGAAAGAAAGTACAACGTCAAGTGAAGCGTGATTACAATTGATGGTAGAGTCTTGTTGAAGAGGTGTTGTTTTCGTAGTTGTGTGTATGTGAATGACAAAAGTACTTTCTTTTTCTTTTGTCTCTTCTATGGAAATTTTATAATAAAAAGTAAATGATTTTGAATTCTTACTCTAGTGTGTAAAAACAAGCCCCCCCTGATGATCTGTGAAACGTGACTGTAAACATATATACTCTGATGAATATTTATACACTCGCCATGAATTTGCTCAACGCGTGACAAAAATAATTAATCATCCGACTGTTTATAGAACTTGGACAAATGGTTGGAAATCAAGGCATAAAATGCTGATGCGACGGTGTGACATGTGTAAGTATTACTGATCTTGGATGAGCTTACAAAAAAAAACTTGTGTGTGCTAAGGAAAACCGTATGTCAACTAGAAAACAGTCTAAGCAGCAGAAAAAGGAAGCCCTATAGAGAAGAATGATTAACCAATATAACTCATTTAGAGTTGATTAGAGTGGAAAGAAGTAAAAAAAGGTATAGGACGAAACTGGATTTACGTATGGAAACAGAATTCTATTAACTCTAGTCAACCCCACGCAATCAGGCTATAAATTACGGCTAACTTCCAACTGCAACTCCAACTTGCCAACAGGATCTATCAGAATGTAAGCTACTGAAATAGAATTATTTGATAAATTTATGTATATATCTTATCCATTTATGGATTAGTAATAGTCGCTTGCATATGTTATGGGATGTGATGGTTGCTTCCTAAATTCAATAATAGTCAGATCAGGGGCAGCTTCAAAGAGGCTAAAGACTAGGCAAGACCAAAGGTGATGATATCATTGTGCGAAAATGTTTTACATGACTTGGTTACATTACTTGTGAAAAGGGGAGACGAATAATACCCGGAGGAAAGTTCCATGCCATGCTCATACTCATAATTCTTGGTTTTCATGTGCGGCTTTCTCCGTTTCCAGTCCCCTCAACCGGGTGGCCTGTGGTCTTTTTTCCTGAAGAAACTAGATCTTTTCCTCTTGGAAACTTGATGCCTTACTTTTTAAGCTCTTATATAATATATATATATACCTTTTTGATCACAGTTATAACGTGTCATAATAACTATAAATATTCTCAGTCTCTCTGGTGTAAAGCATTCTCAACAAGATCAAATGTCCACAAAAGAAGAGCCCTTTAATCTGTATCCATTAGAGTTGGCATACTGAACATAATGCAATGTGGAATTATTATAATGGAATACCTTGGCAAACAATAAGGGTTGTTACCTACACCTAACATGACGTATTTCATTGAAACCAAAAACTATCCCATTTAAGTAAAGGCTGACCTCCTTCAGAAGCACCGAATACTTTTCCACTGCCCTAGAATTTGAGAAGACGAAAGTGGGAACTTTGTCACGGAAATGTGCAGAACTCATTTGTCTATGTAGATTCCTCATTCTAGACTAGTTCCATTGGAGTCGTAAAGTGGATCAATTAGGCATTCTTGAAATTCTTTATGGCACCAACAACATTGCCACAGCTTGCTAAGAATGCGAATTCTTGCATGAGCGTGTGTACAATATGTATTCGTATCAACGGCCTCAATGACTAAAACCTCCAACTTCTTTTCGCATTGCTGAAGGCAATGCGAAGTCGAAATTTTCTTGAAATAATGCAGTGTGCTCTCGGGTAGTTCAGTGATGTAGGTAGTAGGTAGGTAATAGGTAAACTTAATGGGAGCACTATGTTTATGCTATGTAATTAGAATCAGTCGCTAATGAAGTTGACTGTTTTAATTTCTTCATTAAAGTAGAATTGATAAAATTTTCTTTCACTTTTCTAGCCTGACCTGATCACATTAGGACGAATTAAAATAGATGTGCCTACCATTTACAAAAGTTTTGAATGTTCCGATAAAAAAATCACTCTAGTTTTAAACTAACAGATGTAATCTCAACTTGGCAAATTAACACGTCACATTTCCATTTGTTATACACATGCGCTAAAAGATAATGCAAAAATTGGTTATAAAACTTGCTAGAATCTTGAATACAGTTTACCAAGAACGGAATTCAATTAGGAAATAGTCAAAAGCAGTGGTGAAAATGGCGAAAAATGCAGGAACAGTTTATGCAAATAGAATGCTTTGCTTTCTATACTTTTATCTTACACCCTTTTCATCTAAATCCAGCACAATACAAAAAGAAAGAGTAGAGTGCAACCACATTTTAAATTAATTCTATAGCGAGTTTCTGCATCAGCTTTGATGTGAAGAGATTGCACTACACAGATAGTCCATATGGCTTCTCCATGCTGGCATTCTCATCCCCATATCCTGGTGAAACAAAATCAGTCTCCTTGCTGACTTGGAAAAAATTGAGTTTATCTTTCGTTGAAATGAAATTCATGCAAATTTTATCCCATATTAATGGAGTCAAGAAGGTATGGTGGTGGAAAGAGTTGGAGGGAAGATGATGCGATACTGCCAAGCCAAGGCTTTATTTTTTTTTCGGGGGTTCACTTCAGCTCTAGTGGCGGTGGGGGGATCATGATTACTAGCATAAGTTTTTCTCTCTTTCGCCACTCAAACTCGTCATCCATTATGAATGTAGGGAAAGTGTATAGAGTTTTGCTATGCTAAACTCCAACTTTTATATACCTAGATGGAAGACCCTCTCGAGAGAACAGAATAGCGTAATTTGTTAAGCTGAAGGAGAAAGAGAAAGAATGAGGACTTCTTGAAAGGAACACATTTCTCCTCGGGTGTATTCCTCTTCATCATTTTCTCAGGGCAGGAGGTTCCCTTATCATCAATCATAATCATCATCATCGTCATCCTCCTCCTCTTCCTCTATTTCCTCGTCTTATTGTATAAAAAAATTGTTATTTTTCAACTCTTCTTATGCATATATAGATACATATGCATGTATGCATCTCATTCTGCATGATGGCAGACAACAGATACTCTAAAGCAACATTCCATTTTTTTTGTTTTCTCGTGTCAGTGTCTCATTTTTTCATAAAATTCATTCTTCATTCTTCAGCATAATATGGTTATCGTTTTCATATCTCATCACCATCTGTACGAGACGAGAAGTCTTAAGTTTGAAGCAAATTGTGTTGTACAACTATAATTACAGTTTTATGGCCATGTTATGAACTTTTACCGAAACAAAAAAATATTTTCTTTCTTACGCTTTGCCATCATCCTTTTTTGGTTCGTGGCTTTCTGAGCATAACACAGCATTAAAAAGCTTGATATGATGTTTCCTACCATAAAATCATGACAGTGGTGTAGCTGCAATAACTTTCATGCATAAGTATAACGATAATGATGATGAGATGGGGCTTTTATTCCTACATTCTTCTCACTTACGCACATCCCCACTATATCTAAGGTTTCGTAATGGAGAAAATGCAAAGTTGGTAAAGTCTAAGGATACGCTTCATAACACAAATTTCCATGTTTCCTTCCATCAACGTCAAGCTTCAAAACAAACACACACACACACGCTTTCCCATTCATCTATTCAATTTATCAATCAAACACGCGAAAAAATGGACTAGCACTGAACTGGCAAACTGACTGACTGACTAACTGGCACAAGGAGTGCAAAATAGCAGGTTCTACAACACAAATGACGACAAATAAGTGTGTTGGCATTGGTACAGCTAACGAAAGTATAGACAAGTAAAAGGCAGTCAACTTGATGTGTGAAGAAGGTGCTACTACTTGAGCTATTGTTTTCCACTTGTAAAAAAACCTATGTAATAGTGCCCAAAAACACTAACTATAATACTCCCACACATGAATGCTAACCATATGCGTATTTTTCCACACTTACGCAGTTTTTGGGTAATGAGGAAAAAGGGGGTTGTTAGGAGTGCTTATATACTTCCCGTAATAAACATAACAATGTAAATACAGGTTTGAGAGTGTTTCCTTTCCCTCCTTTCCGCATAATAATGTTTTTAGGTGAGTTTGTGACGCTCTCACATTTTGTTTTTCATGCTGAGAGAGAAAACTGAAACTCAAGTCGTAAAGATATCTATCAACGATTCCAAAAAAGAGCGCATTTTGTAGAACGAGACTTCTACAATGTTGGAAGGAGGGAAACGGAAAACATTTTGTCCACTGTAGAAAACGCTTTATATTTACGGCTCTCTCTCTCTCTCTCTCTAATGAACTTATGGTAGAATTTGACTATTGCGATGTGTGTGCTACTAAAAATATCGTATCATTACTCACATTGCTTTTCAAAACGTGAGTGTGTGCAAAAAAGCTATGCTTGGTGAATGGGTGTTGGTTAGGAGAAAGGGAGAGGTTTTGTAATAATGTATGGGAAAAGAGGTGTTGGTCGTGTTGGCTAGCTTGTTACCTAAAGTGGACATGAGAAATAAAATAATATGCATGCATATGGAAATAAGAGGATATTTGAGTACGTGCGGTGTGCATGTACTCATGAAATTTTATTTTTCTTGTTTGGCTGGCCATCATTGCAAAAAAAGGGAAGTGAAATTGGAGCAAAAGTTTGGTTTCATAAAACTATATCATTTATATGAATGGGGATGAGATGAAAAAGCCAACTTTTTTCCTTAGTCACTATCTGAACGTTTATGTGGAACAGGGTCATTTCGTAGTTCTCTCACGCGCGAGTTGTGCGTAGTTGTATCAAGTATCCATTCACATTCCCATATTTTCTCCAGCAATCCCATGGAACGATGAGAACCTCATGGTTTAGTGCTTTACGATAATTTTGCTGGTGGTTGACATTTGATGATGAGTTAGGAATGATAATGTGTATCATTAAAGAGAAGCATTGAGATGGGAAAAAGGTTAAAGGATATAGTATGCGTATGTCACCACCCATTTTTGTAACCATCCATCTTTTCTTTGTAAGTATGTAAGCTTTCCTTTTCTCCATATCAAATCATTATTCACTCCAATGACATTTTGGAATTGTTACGTTTGACATACTTGAATCAACTCAGTTGTTAGATCAATTTCCATAATGTTTCATATGGTTAAATAGGCTCGAGCCTGGTTTCTAATTCTCGCTTTAATGCTATTTGAAGAAAATGGTCTCTTAGCTTCTTCGCCCAGTATTCAAACTAAGGAGAAGAAAAAAATTGTGTTGACAGAATTGCGAGAGACAGATGAAATATATGATGGTAGTGAATACCCGTGTACAGGTATGAAAATTGCACATTTTTTTCTCCCACTGTAAACATAATCTTTTTCCAGAATGTTTCAACTTTTACCAAGAAATCCATTAGAGATATTAGTTTTTATTAGAGGGGATCTTGAAGACCCTCTGTTCCCCCTCCTCCTTCCAAAAATTCAGTTGAGCGGAGGTGCATAATATATTTGAGTAAGTAGGTATAAGCATATGTAATGCGTACATAAAATAAAAGAGTCCTTTTTCATTCTCCTACTGGAATGAGAGTTGATGTACGAGAAAAGACATTTCACTGACATAAATATGACGATCGGTGACATTTATTTTGGTAGACGCTAAGCTACCACCAACCACCACTCTGCAAAATTAAATTGTAAAGAAAAGAGAAAGTGGGATAATTATTACACGGTCATTAATCGATTTTTCTAGATATAAAACTTTCCTTGTCCCTTATTTAGTTTGGGCACTGAGCTGGAATTAGATATGGGGAATAAGTAGGAACATGACATGTTGCAAATTTCACCGAATGAGAGAGAGCCAAAGAGAATAAAAGGTTGGAAGAAAATTTACATGGGATGATGGGGGTTAACCAGTCAACACTTTATTGCAAACTTTTGACTTTATGGCCTTGCCAAAGCCTTGCCAAGCTGGGATAAGCGGAGGCCAACCTGGTTTAAATCTTTTCTTGGTTTACTTGAGTTAAAAAACTGTTTCTTCCTCTCATAAATTTCTTTTGCTGCTGGTGTACAAGGAGGAAAGACGGAAAAAACAAGACGAGTGAGGGGTCCTGCTTTTAAAGGAAGTGTGAAGGAAGGAAGAGATGGTTTTGTTAATGTGTTAAAGTAACGTGATCTATTTAGCTTGAAAGACTGTACATCACGCCACTTCATAATATACACAAAACTATGTATATTCATAGAATTCATAGTGAATATAACAAGACGTAAAGAACCTCTGAACTTACACGAAATTTTTTTTTACAGAGATAAAGATTTTTCGTCGGGTTGTTCTCTGTTCTTTCTTGTATGCGTTGAAGTCAAGAAGTGAAGTTATCTTGTGACTTAAAAAACCTCCAAAATATCACATCTGTTTTATATACACATTTGTTTCTTTTATATCGCTTTCCGTTTTCCTGGAAAGAAAAAAAACGTGTGGATGCATAACATTACTTTGCACTTGCACCAAACTAGCTTGGTGGACTCTCGTATTTTTTTCTTTTATTATGCACACACATGCCTAGGTGGAAACAGCCCTATGGGGTCGCCTCTCTCTCTTTCTGAGCGAATTGCAAGCATGCATGCATGCCTGTGTCAATAATTTCCACATGGTTGACTTTTGAGCTATCTATAAAACACCGACTCACTTTTTCCCATTGGAAAATCTTCAACTGCCTTTTATGTTTGGTTATATTGCTCCGTCCACACAAAAAAAACACACGGTTCCGGCATCCATCTACTCTATAAGTATAGCAACCGCCACCCACATCATACATTACCAATATATTAGGTATATTGTCCATATTGTAGCGTTAACAAAACATTTTTCTTTGTCAAGAGTATAAAAAGGAATACAGACTTGTGCTCGAAAAGAATGGATTTGAAGATTCTTAATATCAATAGGCCCATGAAATGAGGCTTGCCCATATGGAATGGGAAAAAAGTATTGAAAGTAAATGGGTTGTTGCTTTTTGTGAAAAAGAGAAGCTCACGGACGGATGATATTACTCTCCTCAAGTTGAGCCCACTGAAAAAATAAATTCCCTAGAGCTTCTTCTTTTTTTTGTAAAGTGTCTTCAAGCTCGAAAGTCGGGAAGAAAGCATATATTCTCCTCGTTGCTTATTTATTGTATTCCGAATTCACTAGCGGAAAGCATTAGATCCAGTATTACTTTCCGTTGCGTCCACTTCTTTTCTTTTGAGTATACACAGAGACAGTATAATTTAATACGGGAGCTTTAGATTAACTATAGGATCGATTTTTTGTGTGTTTGTGTGTATGAGTTGCTGTGGCTGATGCATCATCATCACAATAGAATAGCTGAATTGTACAAGTTTCATTGTGGAAATAATTTGGTTCCTAATGAAACCTAATCGCCCTATGCATTCTCTACTAAGCTAGAAGCGAGAGTCAGTTTCAATGCTCTGGAGCTAAACTTACGTGAACCTTAATCGTTTCTAAAGACGCACGGACGAGCTAGATAAACTCGTAAATTAGTAGCCAACTTCAACAGCAGAAAACGTGATGGCGAAAGGAAGCTGTTCCACGTTCAAGATCCAATTCTATAGCCGTTCTATGTAGATTTGGATTCGTGCAATGTACTGTACCTTGTTTGTTTATGTGACCATTTTTTCTTTTCAATGCATTACGCAACTTGCTATGCACACATAGAAAACTTTGTAACTAAAAGGAATGAGAAGGAGGTGTGCGAGTGAGTTGAGTTGGTTAGTGAGAGAGTTTGAGAAGAAGACAAGAGAAAGAGATAGCCAGCAGGCAGTGCCAGGTAAACAAACACGTCAGAGAGATAAATGTCTGCATCCGGATCACACAAACTTTTTCATGCGACTCTATTCCATATTTCGATATTTCCCTTTTGAAAGGGTAGAAGGTCCTGACACATGTTATCTACGAACCCAATTCCAATGTGAGCTATTATCATCCACTCTCATGATGCATCTTATGCACGCTCATATAGGTAAACACAGTGGATGTCAATGAAATGATGTTAGATCTATTCCTGAATATTTTAAGAATTCTTGATACAACAAATAGTAACTTGGATATGTATATCTTAAATATGTGTATACACATAAATATTAGAAAGTAAGATGAGCAAAAAAAGGCCGAGATTAGGAAAAAGAGTGGGGATCAGGCTAGGTTCAACATTGTATTATGCTTTTTATGACAAAAGAAAAGACTAACTTAAGTTTATTCTTTACATTGCATCAATCATGATGTCCACGAGGTGGGTGTGGGCCTTGCATGTGTCCAGGGTATTTTTACCTTACGTCATGTGACGTGAGATCAGAGATCATAATGTATATTATTTTTTGCTAATACTATATATTTACTTTGCGCCGTCATCTTTTCATGACGTTGCCCATCAAAATACATTCGGATGATTGGTTTATAGAAAGTTATGTGAGTGTAGGAAGTGGAGAAAAGACTTATAATACATACGTATCTATTGCATGTTCTAAGTTAACGAAAATGTGGCAGAGCGTAAGTAATAGGAGCTGTATCCAGCTTTAGCACAATAACAAGAAGAAAGAGAGCTATGATGGAGGAATGAACGTGAAGCCAAATAAAATATGTATTGTTGTTCATCCTTTCTTGTTGTTGTTATTGTTGGTGAGGGAAGGAAGAGGATTGAGATTTGGATATGGAAATGAGGACTGAAATTTCAAGATGAAATGTGGAAAGGACAAGAAGTGACAAGATGGAAAAGTACAACAAAAACCGTCCCACGGATTCAATGAATCTCATGTTAAGCTAGATAATATTATTTAAGAATGTACTTATAAAACCCACCTTTCTAACATGGCATGATGCGTGTGTCTACCTTAACTTGATTGGAAAGGAAAAGAGAAAGCTACAAATTATTTGTGGGCTCAATGCTGATACATATTCTGCAAAAGTTTGAAACGTGGGTTGGCTTTGCGGATTCAAAAAAAAGTAGGTTGCAACCGAAATGGGACCGTGAAAGGAGAGAAGGAAGACGGGAAGCGAGAATCGGAGCAGGAGAAAAAACAAGGGAACAAAAGGTACAACCATTCCATCTTCATTTTCAAACTCTGTTGAGATAGGATTAGTCCCAATCTCTCCTTTCGACTTCCTCTTCTTGTCTAGATTTAGCTTTTTCCTGGTGATTGAGTGCACCCATATCGATCCAATTTTATTTCCTTTTTGTAAAGAGCAAAGGAAAATTATATAAAAAGTAAAAGATGGAAAGAAAGAGCACAAGTTGTTCGCCTCTCTTCAAATGTAAAGGTACACATGCATTTTTCTTTGGAAAACATGCTTTCACACTCGCTCACATATGTTTATATATACACACACACTTTTTTACTCCCTCTTCTTGCATGTGATTCCTTATCCTCACTTAATTCGTATTCTGCTTTGATTTTCCCTCTTGTCCTTACACACAACATTATATCCATTTCATCATTCGCTACTTTTGAACCCTTCGCACACGAAAAGTTTCATAGACACACACACACATATGTTTTGGATATTTGGCGTGGCTAAAAAAGAACACACGTTCCTGCTACTTTTCTAATCTGTCCGAGAGAAAGGAAGAGAAAAAAGAAAGTCATCCATGTCGATCTTGACGACGGCTTGTCTGGGATGGGACTCTTCGTAACTTTTTCTTCACTCTCACTTTCTCTTTTGCTTGAAAAAATGCACGGTTCAGTGATACTTAGATGAGGAAGGAGAAATGGGGGATCGGTAGCAGGCCAGGCTTGTAGAGTACACTGTAGGGATTAGGGGATTGCAAGTGGAATGGATGAACTCGGTATGCAGACTACGTTATATATATGTGGTGGCTGTCCGCTCCAAAGAAACGTGAGAAGAAGGAAGGAAATAAAACGGTGAAACATGAACTGTTACTCAAAATATCTATCTCGATTCTCCTTTCCTCTTCATTCCATTTCACTTACTCCGCTATTATCACCATCATCATCATTCACTTCTTACTTGGCGCTCTTTCTCGTAATTCTTCCATCTTGCACTTGTTACATTACATTACGCTCCGTTGTTACAAAAAGATGTGACCATTTTCTTCATTCGTGTTTCCCAGAAAATGTGTGGACAGTGAAGAGGATGAGTCGTCAGGTAAGATGACATCGAAAAAGGAGAGGCGTATTTTTTTAAGAAATGAAATGAGTAGAGGATTGGCACACAATGGAGTTCCTACTTGAGTAAACTTTGTGCTGTAGATTGTCGGTCCCGTTCCATGCCATCCTCCTACTGGTGGCAACCTTTTCAAGTTATGCCTTATAAATATACCCTAATATATTCTGATGAAGTCAAAAAACTTATCTCATCTGAGACATTAGCGTAGTTAGCCGATTGTATGAAGATATACATTTATAAATGTCGTGGGTATGGATTACATGGTCTTTCTGGCAGTCTAGATAGTCATGGTCTTGATCACAATAGTATACTTGAACATTCTCAACTTGACCCAAGTATTTAACTGGTTGCGTTGTGTAGAAAGAAAAGCTTCTTCATTGAGTGTTTTGTCAGACGTCATAAAATCCTTTTCTATTTACCATAATATGAGGAAAAGTATCCTCAGGAAATTTCTTTTCACTTACTTAATAACACAAGGTCATCAAACGCATTAGGTAATGGATTCGTTTTGTGGTAGAATAGGTTTCCATTTATTTTTGCTATACATCTGAATGTAAGAGATAGACTATTTTACTATTATACTGTTCTGCTAGAGAATTCAACCAACCGGAGAAAGAGCTTTAGTTTTTAGGGTTTCGACTAGGGACTCGTATTATATATAAAACACCCTTTTCCTCTTCCTCTTTTCATGGCATTTTCGGTTGGGAATAATAATATTAGAAGTCCATTAAATGAAAAGAGTAACCACTGAGGGATCCTATTTAACCGTCTGTATCTGACTTGAGTTGACTGACTAGTGACTCAAATGATGGAACCCAAGAGATGCAGAAATATTGGGACCATACATATTACTAACTTACGTAGACAGAGCAGGAAAAACCAAGTTACTGAAGTTGCTATGGTGTCTGTCTGTAAGGAGAATAGCAGTCACACTGTTTAATATTTTGAAAGCATTCTTTGTCAAGAGCTTTCATAGATCTTATGCATAAACTTCAAAACACTTTCTAGTTGGGCTGCCCTGAAAGCTCGAAGATTAATGTGACGTTATTTTGACCGTATTGTCATCTATGTATTACCGTTTCACGGAGTACAACTTCGTATTATGTAACTTAGGCACGGACAATTCTTAAATGGTTTTTTAAATCGACAATTGAAGTCACCAGCTTAGAGGTCTAAAGTGCACAAATTTCGGAGAAAGGTCAACAAAAACAATCTTTTAGTTGGACACTGGAAATTAGCACACACAGAAATGGTGCAGGTTGTCATAGTTTTTGTCAGGCGAGGGCTTAAAATCCTGTCGGTCAGGATTTTTTTGTCTTTCCAAAAATTTAGCAAGAGAAAAAGTAAAAGTACAAACGAATTTTTATGTCTTACCTCGCTCTCCTCTTTTCACTACACTAGTGTTTCTCATTTCTACTGGGAATTATAAAAAACCTAGTCATTTCCCTTGTCCATCCGGCCTCTTTTCCATTTCTCGACAAAGGAAAATAAACTACATACATACATACTTTCATGCATTCTCATTCCAGCCCAACATACAGGGCTAAGAGCTAGTCCGTCAGTTCGTTCATCCTCCACATGACATGGTCAACTACATATTATGAGCACTGGAAATAGCCTCGCATTGGCCATGGTAATAGCACATAAATAGCGTAATAACATACCGTAGAGACCTGACCATCCATCCCTGCATTATCATAGTGAATTACATTACCTAGAAAAAAGTTGAAAATAGTATTTTTCTAGTTTTCTTTCTCCTTACTTGTAAGAATATTGGCTTGACTACGTCTGTGGTTTGCCTTTGGCTGGCACTGGCAGCAAGCAAAGACACCTGATGCTGAGCAATGTCATTCAACTTCTACAATGTTATTAACCATATCAAGCTACTTATATATAAGAAAAGGAGACAAAAACACTGTTGCATTTTGTTTCGACCACAAGCTTTTTCTCCTAGTCTCCTCTTTTATCGCACACATACTTATATTGCCTCTTTTAGTAAAAAGTGTAACTGCAAATGTTGGCCCATTACCGTGAAAGGATATCACATGATGTGGTGCTCATATAGAAAATATACATGTGTATACTATACTTACGGTTATACACTATCCACTTCTTCCTTTATATCAAAGTTTGCGTGCATATGAGCCTGTAGAATGGTTGTACAGATCAGCAAAAGTACAATTACCCGAGAGAGAGAAATAGTGTGCGAGCAAGTGAAGGAGTAGACTACTCACAGTGTTATTGGAAGGAGAAGAGGACAAAAACGACGACCATCTCGATGATCATGTGGGTAATAAAATAACCCATATAACTCTCTCTTTTCCCCTTACTCATACTCGCAAAGCCCCCACTTGACTTAACCATAGCGTAAAGACATATAGTCCAGAGAAGACTTGAGAACCAAGTCAAAATGAAGAAAGTTCTAATGTAAGCCGTGCAGATTGTAGGTAGATGGGTTACGTGCTTACTCTATAACATGGAATTGAAAGAGAATGACTGAATGACCAACAATAATAGTCGTAGAGAAAGTAAAAATTACTCTTGTCTCTTTTTTCCTTTTTTTATCTTATATCTCCCACTTTTTTCCCTTCTTTCTTTTTCAATCATAATGTTCACTTCTTTCTTTTACTCTCTCTCTCTCCCTTTTACTTTCAGTAATGGTTCTACTCACTCATCCTGCTAATCTTCTTTCTCTCCCGCAATTTTCTTTGGCTCCACTCTCAAGATGTGATATGGAATATCATGAAGCATAATGGGAAAACTACATTATATGTCAAGTACAAAAATGCTGGAAAAAGATAACCATTTGTGTGTGTGGGAACCGTAACACGCATTGGATTATACGTATAGCTTTAGATGTACTAGCTTTCTTAGAGCCAACCACTTAATATAATATCATTACGGCTGGTCAAGTAGTCACAGTCACACAACTTTTTGATACTACTATATTGGTGGTGTCATGCTTGTCACATACTCACAAAGAGCGAAGGGGACAGTCATAATCATACCGACTGACGGAATATTTGTTCCAACTGTGAGATTCATTGAGTCTGAGAGGATCAAATAGAAAAAAGAAAGCCGACTGTCACTATACTACATGGTTGTGGGGAAATGAAAATTTGTGAGAAACGCAAGGAAAAGATTATCATTGTCCATCTGGATCTAATTGAAATGGCTTGATGTAGCTTTTGTGAGTACGGTCTTTAAGTAGACGATGGCTGATGGAACATGATCCTAATAAAAAAACATGGGTACCACAGTCAGTTTTATTTATGGGGCCTACGACAGGCGTAATTAAGCATTTCAACAAAAAAAACGTGGACATGCAATCTCGTAGGATCAACAGTAAATCCGCATTTGTCTCCCATAATTGAACGATGATAGGGACAGACCGGGAAAGAAAGGGAGACAAGAAATTGGGAAAATGGATTTTCCATTGAGGTTGATGTTGATGCAGTCTTATCGTTAGTCCATCTGCATCATACCGCGTACTACAATGTTAAGTGCTGCGGCATGTACCCTCCCTTCAATCCAAAGAGGTGAGGTTTTTTCTGCGGCGTTTAATGAAATGCTGAAATTCTCATTCGTGGCCACATCAGTTAACCACTCGAAAATGTATGCTCATTGATATGCATCACCTGAAAGCCGAAACGGCAAGCTGGCGTGTAAATTTATAAAATGATTATTTGTACTTATAGTCTCTGTCTCTACAGTCCTTCAGATATACTGTGGTTGGGCGCCAGTAGGAATGGAATACGTTATAACTTGGTATTGCCTCCCGTTTTGTTGTATTCACGATTAAGTATATTTTAATTAGAAACTTGATTCATATGAAATGAAAAGCACTGATAATTAATTCATCATTCCTGTGTATAAACTCTGCTCAAGTTTCGAGTAGTGATTTTGCGGTTGGATGTACAGCTCATATACATAGCTAGAGTTTCAAGCTTACACCAACTTTTCTCTTCTCAGCTCTTATCTTCACCTAGCTATCCACATCGCGAAGCTTTTTCTCCCTGGAAATTTAGTTATGAAAATCAGCAAATGGAATGAGCTCAGGTTGACTCTACTTCCATTTCATCCAAGTTAATCATGGGAAGAGAGAAGTAGATGGGGAAAGTGGCAGAGCTACTACTATATAGACAAAGTGAAGTAAACGGAGAGAGAAAGAGAGAGGAAAGAAAGGCTAAACAACCATTCCATTGGAAACCCCAAGGGGCAACGTAACTTTTATGTATTTCATGTTGGGCTGCGAGTTTCATATACCGACTTCCAACTTCACCTGTGCATAATGAATACTTCTTCTACTCTCAGGTAAAATACAAATTCCTGCACACGTACCATGTAATACGTTTCTCCCATGCTGACATTTCATGTTATATTATGCTCGTATTTCTTGTAACGTGAGGGGTTCTCTGAGCTCACATATACAATGTAGAAAGCTCTGGGATAAAAACCGAGGTGTGTGCCTACAAAGTTGCTTACCACCGATTTGGAAATAGCATGAGCAGTGTGGAAATCTTATAGCTCTTGAATTATTGATTGGCATTGACTGAAACTTAGGGACATGATTTAGGATTAAATATAATTTAAAGTAGTTGAGACGCCAACTTTCAGACTACCAAAAGTATAGCTTGTTCGTGTTTTTGTGTTACATTAAAATTTACACTTGGCAGCTTTACGTTGCCCACATATGCATGTCTGGCTATAAAATTTTATCCTTTCAGACATTGAAAGTATAAGTACAAAAGTACAACTTACAATTTGAGGTGCGACTACTTACACATCCAATAAAGCAAATTGCGATGGTAGACACTTTGGTTACAGGCTTGTTGGTTTTCGAGGTGAAAATAGGATTGGTCCTTAGAGTATTAGTGAGCAATCACGGTAATTAGCTGACACATTATGTGAGAGCATTCCTGTTATCTCTTGATTGATAGTTCTACTTAATTTCCTATAAAATCATTTCCTCTGATGCAAATATATACTCAACATGGTAATATTATACTTTCTAGTTTACTGTATTCAATAATAAACGTACAAACATTAACGGTATTTAATGCCAGGTTCCTTTTTATCATATCCTTAAATTCCTTGGCTTATTATTGTAACCAGTTTCCCCCTACCAAAATGGTAAAGGTAAACCCCAATGTGAAAATAAGCACCCGAGAAATAATGAAAATGACGATGCAAAAAAATATTTAGGACATAATAAAGCCGTTATGTATGACAGTATTCTATTTCAGCCTCGGTCCCTTCCCTGTGCTTCGCTTGTGTCGTACACGCCAGGTTGATCAGCTTCAACCTGAAGCAATTCGTTCTTGGTTTTTATGTGCAATTCTAAAGCGGAAGTGTAGAATGAAATAAAAGTAGAGTTGTATTGTTGTGGTATGAAGTAGGGTCTGGGATTCATTGCATGCAAAGTAGAAAAGCAAAAAGGGGCTAAGTCAGTCACTCCATAAATAAAAGTGAAATGTTTGCCTTTTCTCCAGAGGGAATCATCCAAACTCGTTATTCGTTTCAATGTTTGTAGTTTCCACCACAAGCAAGACTCCAAAAACAGAAAACTAGGGAAACCGGATCCAACTAGTACACTAGTGAGTGAGCGATGGGAGAAACTGATTAAAAAATTTAGTTGGAAAGAGGATGTTACGCAAGAGCATTTAAATATCGCATTACCCTATTACATTAGCTACCTACTTAATAGTCCATTTCCCACGACGTGCTTATGACTTCCTAACGTCATTTTCATGTAATTCCTATTTAAAATTAGAATTTTGTGACACTTCATGAAAACAGGTTGTCAATCAAACAAGGTAGCTCGAGTTACTCAAAATGATTTTAATTTTAACTCTGTGGTATTATATTCAGTAAGTCTTGAGCGTAGTGAGAAACATTTTTCCAGCAATGTAATGTCTTCACTCAGATTAATAATGAATTTCTTTGATGGCAAGTCTATATCATCGAATACAGAGTACAGTTTCCCACTTCCATGTTGAAAGTTATTTCTTTCATGACAGCGTTCACTAGGAATGATGTATGTATAGTTGTAAATTTCTTATGTTTCCCCATTTTTGTACTTAGTAATATTGGTTGTATGTAATGAGGAAGGGAAAGTCAAAGTTAGTCCATGCTGCCTGGAAGGAGCATCATTCTTGTAGGTTTTTCTCTTATGATTTTCGTTGTTGTATGATATTTTATCATCATTGTCACTTGTAACTTTTGTCGTGAGTAGCGTGTGTCATGTCATTGTGAGCTGTAGTTAAATAGACTTGGAATGATTTCTTATTGGATTAAATGAGTTTAATTATAAAGTCA